>CAUYPK010142488.1:0-34878 GCA_963574355.1 Loris lydekkerianus
GAGGCCTAGTGCAACTTTCCGAGCCTGACTAGAAGTAGATCCATCAAGTTACTTCCATGTAGCAATGACTCAGCAAGACCCGGCCTGAAACTGCCTCTACCTAGATACAGTCAACATGGTACCATGCCATTGGCCCAACCCAGTCACGCACCTCATCCCCTGCCTTCTTTTCCCGCCCCTTCCCCACGCTCTATGTAAGCGGCTGCTTGATGCAATAAAGTTGAGTTCCTGCTTAATTTAAAAATAATAATAAATAAATAAATAAAATAAAATTGGTTTATTATCTTTAAAAAAAAAAAAAAATTGAATGGGGAAAGGAAGGAGGCCCAAGAGGCTGTGTAAGGAGAAGATTGCTGTAGAGACTTTACTAGTCAGCATAAGAATAGGTAGACAAAATTGGGAGCATGGCCAGAGATTATGATGGTGGTAGAGAAAGTTCTTAAAAGACAGACTTCATAGGCTGTCTGAGGACCACCTATTTTCCATTACCAAATGGGTTTCTTTCTCTCAAAACACTGTTAGGATGTTCCCTGTACTTGGTGATTATAAGCATAATGAGTTATAGGGCCTCATATGTAGGGCCCAGTGGCTTCAGTCACCAGAAGGGTTACAAGTCCTAGAAGTGAGGCTGGAGGGGGTGAGGTAGAAAATAATATTTATATTGATAGCAATAGAAATCTGCCAAAGAGGTAGTTGAACATTTGTTCCCAGGCCACTGGGTTGAATGATGCCTGGTGTTTTACAGGTAATAAAATGCTTATAAATCTTAGAGTTTTTAATACAATATTTCAGTTACCTATTACTTTATGTGATGGCCAAGGAACGCATTAAATTACTATCTTCCAGGTGAAAATAGAAGATTAATGAATTTTAAATACTAGCCCAAATTGTGGCTTGTGGCCTGCATGCTCATTATTTGAGGCCTATTTTGTTATTCTGTGGTGTTGGATATTGTGAAAAGTATGCATGGGCATTTTTGTTTTTTGCTTATCAACATTTATTAGTGTTTTTGTATTTAATGTGTGGCCCAGGACAACTCTTATTCTTTTAACTTGTGACAGAGAAGAAAAAAGTTTGACACCTAGATGACTGTACTGGATCTAGATCCCATGTGTTCTGAATCCAAATTCAGTATCTTTCCAGCAAGTATTAATACTCACTTTTCTAAATCCTCTGAATATTTTTATATTTGTTTTAATTGACATGCAATAATTGTGCATATGTGTGGAGAAGAAAGTGACATTTCAATACATGTATACAATGTATAATTATCTAATTAGGGTAATTAGCAAGCTATCTATCACCTCAAGCATACCATTTCTTTGTGTTGGGAACATTCAAAATCCTCTCTTCCAGATGTTTAATAATACAAAATAATTTGCTGTTAATTATAGTCACTCTATAGAGCTATAGAACACTAGAACTTGTTACTACTACTTAGCTGTAATTTTTGTATCTATTAACCAACCTCTCCCTATTCTCCCCTCTCTCCTTCCCTTCCCAGCCTTTAGTAACAACTATTCTACTCTCCACTTCTAGAAGCTCAACTTTTTAAACTCTTACATAAAAATGAGATCATGTGGTGTATATCTTTCTGTGCAGGACTTATTTTATTTAATATGTCCTCTAGACTCCTCTATGTTGCCAAGAATGACAGAATTTCACTCTTTTCTGTGGCTAAATGATATATCACATTTTCTTTATCCACTCCTATGTTGATGGGCACTCAGGTTTATTCTATATTTTGGCTATTGTTAGTAGTGCTGAAATAAACATTGTGTACAGATATTCCTTTGATATCTACTTATTTCATTTCCTATGGATAGATACCCAGTAATGAAATTGCTGGATCATCATACAGTAATTCTGTATTTAGTTTTTTGAGGAACCTCCATACTGTTTTCCATAGTGGCTATACGAATTTACATTTCCATCAACAATGTATAAGAGTTCTTATTTCTCTAAATCCTCACCAACATTTGTTATTATTATTATTTTTGTCTTTTTGATGATAGCTTTTCTAATTTAGATGATATTTTGCGGTTTTGATTTGCATTTCTTTGCTTATCAATGATGTTGAACATTATTTCATATACCTGTTGGCCATTTGTATGTCTTCTTTTGAGAAATATCTATTTAGATCCTCTGCCCAGTTTTAATGAGATTATTATTATCAATTTTTGTTTTTGCTGTTGAGTTGTTTGAGTTTCTTGTATATTCTAGATATTAATCCCTTGTTGGATGAATAGTTTGCAAATATTTTCTCCCATTGTACAGGTTGTACCTTCACTCTATTGATTGTTTTTTCTTGTACAGAAGATAAAATCAACGATTCATTTATTCACTATAGATTTGAGGGTCCACTCTGTAAATGGGCATAGAATCTCCCCTCTAGACTAGCACAGATTTCATCCTCACAAAAGGTCTTATATAAATACTAGTTAAAGAAATGGATGTTAATTGCCAGAGGAATAGGATTAATTGGATGATTTAAGGATTCAGAGAAGTAGAAGGACATCTTTGTAAATGGAGGGGTTATTTAAGCCATCTCCTTTAACATCTGACTCAGAAAATGATTTACTCTTTAATATCCCAGTAAATGGGCACTCAGTTTCTGTTTAAATATTTCCAGTGATGGGGCCATGTCTGCATCATAAGGCAGCCTGTTGTGTTGTTAGATTGCTTTAGCTATAATATAATATTATTTCTAGAATTACCCTCCTGTAATGTTCACCTGGCGGGTTTAATTTATTTCTTCAAAAATAGCAGTTCTTAAGAAAAAAAGAAAAAGAATAGCAGTTCTTTGAATTATGTGTATTAGATTTGTTGGGGAACTACTTTTTCAAATTATATACGCCCTTTACCTCTCTTTACTGCCTATTTCTCTGTCCCCCTGCCTAGACATACCATTATATTCCTTAATCCTAGATTCTTCTCTGCACATATGTCACCAGGTCCTTCACCTACCTATCATATACTATGTTTTCTATATTGTTCCATCATTCTAGTCGATCTCTTCTGAACTTAATAACTTTTAAAAATGTTTCTCTTAAAATTCTGGAGAAAAATATGAAGAAACCTCAAAAAACTCTACCTAGATCTCCCACTTGATCCTGTAATTCCATTACTGGGTATCTATCCAGAAGGAAAACAAATCTTTTATTATAAAGACACTTGTACTAGACTGTTTATTGCAGCCCAATTTACAATTGCTAAAATGTGGAAACAGCCTAAATTCCCTTCAACCTAGGAATGGATTGGCAAGCTGTGGTATATGTATATGATGAAATATTATTCAGCAATTAAAAAATGGAGATTTTGCAGCATTCGTACTTACCTGGATGGAGGTGGAACACATTGTTCTTAGTGAAGCATCACAGAAATGGAGACGTATAAATCCTATGTTTTCAACTTTGATATTAGGACAATTAATGGCAATTAATGACATGGTAGGGCATGGGGTAAGGGGAGAGCAGACAGAGAAGGAGAGAGGGGGTGAGAAAAAGTAAAAAAAAAAATTGAAAACAATGACGTGATTGCACCTGCAACAGTGTACTGTGGAACCATTGCTTTTGTAAACTGAATAAAATCCTTTCTAGCATAACTTGAGTTTGTACCAGCATCTTTAGCAGTCACATCTCACTGCTGGCTCATACTAATCTTGAGACGAACTAAAATCCTCAGGTCTATTTCACACAATTTGCTGTCGAGACTAATCTCTCCTTATGCTCTACTTCTAAAATTGATATTTTGGATCTGAATGCTATAACTTAGCACATATTTTGATTCAATTAAATCTCTTTGGCTTAGGCATTTTATTGTTTTTTGAGATTATTCTGAATTCTGATTTGTTTATCCATCCAATTGACTATTTCTTCTAAACTTAGTGTAATGTTCACATTTGTGCTCTGACAGCAATAATATATGGAATTCTGATCACATATAGCAAGTTTAATTAACACAGACTTGTATGGAGGGGGCAGTCAGGGAATGATTTTGGACAGACTGACATTTTAAATTAGATCAGAAAGATGAGTAAGAGTAAGATTATGTGAAGCCTTGGAGGAGAGAAAGCCTGGTATATTGGAACAATTGGAAGATATTTCTCAGGCTAGAGCAAAGAGTGAGGGGTTGGGGACTGCCTGTTGAGTCAATTTGGCCTTCCCACTGAGTTTAGGGCACTATTTGTCATTTGACACACCCTTTTTTCTTCTATGTAACAGCTATAGAAGACAGATTGGTTCTTAAACACTATGCTACAGCTTTGCAGCTGTAATAAAATTAGAGAGAGCTCTCACTTTTCCAAGCACTTTACTTTTCTTCTAATGTTTCCTTGAAGATTTTTTAAACATAGTTTTATAAATTGGCTGTTTGATTCAAGCTTGCTAAGCTGTTTGACTCTGGGGATGAAGCTCATTCTTTATGAGTACTGCTTCTGCTTACCTTGTTGAAATAAAAGCTGTACAATTGCTTTACAGCAAAAATAATCCTATTGCAATTGAAAATAAATGATAGGTATGATTGTGCTATACATGCACACTAAATATTTCAGAGTGAGGGCTAGAACTCAGGCTTTTATCAGAATCAGTAAGTTAACCAAATAATTTGATTCTTGGAAAAGTGTTTGAAAAGGAGCTCTTTGCAATGACAATGAAAAAATGATATGGTGAAGGAGACTTTAAAAGTCTGGGTTATGACCCCATTATGTGATTCTCAGGGAGCAGAGCTATGAGAAAGGATTCAGAAATTTGGGTAGATGCCTAAGATAGGCGACTTAAAGGGCTGATCAGGTGACTTTGGTTATTTTGAGAAACAAAAATCTTATGTTTACTTAAAAAAATGAGACCCTTATTTTTCAAGTTTTCCTTTCCTCCTAGTGTGGTACGTTCAAAGATCTTTGAGGGTCTGAGGCTGTATTATAGCTGGTAAGCTTTATAGCTGGAACATAGCTTGCAAGGATGCTAGAGGGTAGATACCATAGTTTTGTTTGTGCTAGAATGCTAAGCCAGGCATAACTTCAAATGGATGAAGGAGAATTCCTTTGCTTAATATGTGAAGATATTACATAATATGCTAATAAAGATAGCTAAAATTTATTGAGCACTTAGTATATGCCAGGAACTATGGCAGATGGTATACAAACATATCATTTCATCTGTACTGCATTTCCATGAAGTATATGTCATAGCATTATTACCCTCATTTTACAGGTAAGAACACCTAGTGCTAGTGATAAGTACATTATCTAAGATCCTACAATCACTAAGTGTCAGAGCTGGGGCTTTTCTGTGTCTTTCTGATGCTAAATCCCATATTATGACTATTATATTGTCTTTTCACCACCAAATCCTAGCAGAATGTTTTCTTTAGATGGTGTGTATCTTTCTCTCAGCCAATAGTTGAAAGTACTGCCGAAAATGATCACTTTCTTTCTCTGTCCCTCATATAGGCAAGGCAGCATGCTATATCGAAAAGGTTTTGTGTTTAAACAAACCTTGTCTAATCTTTGTTGTCTAACTTGGAAGCGGTGTGAGCTTGAATAAGTTACTTAACCCCCTGTCAGTTTATAAAATTAAGTTTATGGTGTCTACTTTGCATGGTTGTTGTAAAGAATAAATGCAACAAGATAAGGAAAATGTCTATTAGAGAGCTTGGTGGATCACAGTTCTCCAATAATAGTGGCTGTTTCAATAATTAGAAGTGGTCCAATTAAGTTATTGAGTTGTCAGATATTTTCCTGATGGGTACTTAACATCTCCATAAGAGCCAAGGGGGTAAAAACAGCAACTGCAGGTAACTCTTTAAGCAGTTTTAGTTCCATGTGTGGCTTTCAATCTATCCTACCTCTAGCTGCTACATCCAATAGCTTAGCCCTAATGTGAGTAATAGAAATTGATATTCCTAAGTCGTGGTATTAACCTAAACTCAATTTAAGCACCACATTGCATTACTGCATTCCTCTGCCCATTGTGATGGCACACCACTTGACTACATGCTGGTTTCCATGACTTTGTTTCAAAGTGACACATTTCACACATGGAAAGAGAACTGCAGTGAAGAGGGAGATGTGATGAGAAGTTACTTGTAGGTTAAGGAAAAAAAAAAGAGTATCCTTAATTTATATCCCATTCACAATACACAACAATTTGTTCAGCAAACCCCCTGCTACTTTTACGCTGTAAATTATTTGCTGGAAACTTGAACTACAGAGAGAAGTTGAGTTCAATTTCTTCGAATTCAATAGCAGCAAACTCACTTATTTTCTTTCCTTTGTCTGGGAAAGTAAATACTTTAGTACAGTGCATTTGCCACACAGTCAGAGTTTGTTGGTTATTTATGTTTCAGAGTTGAATTTTCATTGCCTCACTTTTCATCAGAAGCAATTATAAAGCCACAATCATGAAAATAATGAGCACAGATACACAGTTCAACATGTCTACATTATGACTTCTTGGTCCATTCAAATAAAGCTCCAGGGTTAATTTCATTACATGCAATTTGCATTTTTTTTTTCTTTAGCCCTACATATGCTAAGAATTAGTATTGTCATACAGCCCTGTTTTGTGGTCCTCTGAGGACCACAAAATATGATGAATAAAACAAAAGAGGGAGAAAAAGAGCTGAGGGTAAAGGTCTAGAGAAAAGAATCCCAAGGTGATTCATATAGCTAAGCCCTAGAGGAAAAACCTGGCTCACATCTACACAAACACAGGACAGTGTCACACACAATTGTTTGGAAAAAGGTCAACAAGTTAAGGGTATCTAGAAAGAAGGGCAAGTGAAGGTTTATTTTCACCAGCCAACAAAGAGGCTTGGAAGACTCTCAAATTATTCTCACCTATTGAAATTAGTCCCAAGGAAAAGAGTGTGTCCCATTTCTCAGTGGGGATTTTATGCTTGGAAACATAAAAACCATCAACAAACATGGAAAATAGTTGTGAGACTTGAAGGAGATAATGCATTTGAGCACAGAACATAATGCCTGACTGAGAACATGCTCAATGAAGGTTAAAAATCCAATTAAAGACGTCTTTTTATGGGCAGAGCATTATTCTAAAGGGTTATCAAGAAATTTAGGGTATGGAATGAGTCTTTAAAGCTTATCATAGACTAGGGGATACAGGACGCACAAATGAAGAGAGAAGCAGCTGTATGAGGCAGAGTAGGTAAGTATCAAATAATGATGCAAATAATGGAAAGTAAACTGGCATTTGCTAAATATCTACACATGTCATTTATTTATCATAGAAATCATATGATATTGGTGCTACAGTTATCCCCATTTTACAGATAAATAAGCTGAATTTCAGAGAAGTCAAGTGATTTTGTTCTAGTCACACAGGTAGTGAGTGATGGATCTAGGATTTTTCCTCCTGCACCAAAATCTACCTTATTTCTATGATGTAAGACATGCTCCTTCCTGTGGATGAACAGAAAGGGGCTTCTTCATCTCTCTTTATCATTCATTATTTGGTAGGTTTCTTATTGAATTCTTTACATGTAGCAGATCATTATAGTATAGAGGCTAACATCATGGTTAGTTACAACCAGCGATCTGTGGTTGCTAAACTCCCTAGGTTCAACTTTTCTTTCTGTCCATAAGCTATATAACCTTGTGAAAGTTACTTAAACTCTCTGTGCCTCAGAAGCAAATGAATTAATACACTATGCAATGTACTCACTAAAAAGTTTAATACATTGTAAATATGATGATCATTGTCATTTTCATTATTTAATCCACATAAATCCTTATGACTTAAGGGCTATAGTAATGTTCACTTTATGCATAGGGAAACTGAATCTTAGAGAGATGAAACAAGTTTTACAAAGTTACGTGGGTAGTAAATGCTGGAAGTGGGGCTCAAGTCCAGACTTGTCTGACTAAAAACTTTGCTTTATTCTTTACTGTTCCACATTGCTTCCCTAAATGTCATAGCTGCTCAGGGAGGGAGAAGTCTATGTGAACAGAGGTTTCACTGTGGATGTTAGAAAAGGATAATAGAAAAATAGTCTTTATAGGAAGCCTGGGTAAAGAAGAGGAGTGGAGGAGGGAGGCCCAAATACCTCTCCTCTCAGAAGATGCTCAGGGCTTGAGGAAATCCAATCTCCCATTAGTGACACAAAAGTAAAAACAGGGCTCTTGCATGTAGAAATATACCTATATACAACTACACCATGGAATATTATGCAGCCTTAAAGAAAGATGGAGACTTTACCTCTTTTATGTTAACATGGATGGAGCTGGAACATATTCTTCTTAGTTAAGTATCTCAAGAATGGAAAAAAAAGTACCCAATGTACTCAGCCCTACTATGAAACTAATTTAGGGCTTTCACATAACCCAGTTACAACCTAAGAGTAGGGGGAAGGGGGCGAGGGAGGGGAGGGAGGGGGGAGGTGAGTAGAGGGAGGGGGATAGGTGGGATTACACCTGCGGTGCATCTTACAGGGGTATATGTGAAACTTAGTAAATGTAGAATGTAAATGTCTTAACACAATAACAAAAAAACGCCAGGAAGGCTATGTCAACCAGTGTGATGAAAATGTGTCAAACAGTCTATGAAGCTAGTGTATGATGCCCCATGATCATATCAATCTACACAGCTATGATTTAATAATAAAAAAATATTACGCATTGGGCCCTGGAGTCTATGCTTTTGAGAGAGAGAGAGCGCGTGAGTGCTCTAATTGTCCATGTCACTTCTTTTGCAGCCCTCTTCCTTACAGTTTTTAATTTGTTCCCCCAACTTTTTCCCTGTTAAGTCAGAAAAGGGGAAAAATAATGATTCACCTGTAGTCTGCTTCTTCCAGATGTATAGTAATTAGAAGTCTCAGGATTTAAGCCTCAGCAATAAGGCTTCTGGGGGATGGGATAGGGTTAGGAACCTCACAAGTCAGGCCAAATCCTTGTTCCCCACCCTCATCCCACGTCTCGCCATTAGATGTTGAGAGCATGAGGTTGTGCCAATTCCTTATTTGATTGCTGCTGGCTTTTTTCCCTTTTTGTTTGTCTTATTTCTGTTGGTTTTGCTTAATTATGTATTGGGACAGGGAGTTATTGAGACCTGGTTCCACTCTCTTGTATTTCTCCAAAAGCCTCCCTGAGTATCTATTAAAAAACAGTTTCCTTGGGTCAGCCTGGATATATGGAATTAGAGTCCTGTAGGCACAGGGTACAGAAATCTATATTTTTATAATGCTTTCAAGGCAATTCTAATAATCAGCCAAGTCTGGGACCCATTTTAAGTTTCCCCTAGGACTCTCCCCAACCTTGAGATTCTGTGATTCATGGTGTTCTCTTTAAGAAACAGGGAGGGGGCATTAGTACAGGGATAACCTGGGGAGGTGCACAGGAGTCGGTCACATCTCCCCCCATTCTAAGTATTTCTTTTTAAAATTGTAGATAGGAAAAGTCTTAGGACATTTGGTCTACTATAACAGAAGCACCTTGGACTAGATGGTTTATAAACAACAGAAATTTATTTCATATAATTCTGGACGTTGGAAGGTCCAGGATGAAGGTGTCTGGTGAGAGCCTGCATCCTGGTTCACAGATGGTGACTCCAAACTTTGTCCTCCTATGGTGAAAGGGATAGGGAGTTCTCTGGGGCTATTTTTATAAGGGCATTCATCCTATCTATGTGGGTTAGGATTTCAGCATATTAATTTTTGGGGGGGCAAAATTATTCAGACCATAGCAAAGGGATGAGTTGAAGGGTCTTCCAATTTCTACTTTTCATGGTGACTTAAAAATGCCCTCTATCTTTTAGTAAATTTGCCCTTGAGTTGTATACGTATAAGTTGTTCTCATTCTGGCTGCACGTTAAAATTACTGTCGAAGTTTTTCAAATAGAGATGCCTGAGCCACACTGTATTAATTGGCTTAGGGTCGGATCCAAAGCACTGGCCTTTCCTTACAGCTGGGTAGGGTCCAAATCACTGGCCTTTCCTTACAGCTGGGTAGGGTCCAAAACACTGGCCTTTCCTTACAGCTCCCCTAGATGTTCTATCTTGTGTGCTTCCAGGATTGAGAAAGAATAGATTGTTCTTTCATATTTTTTTAGTGACTTATGACCCAGTCTCCATTCTCCTTATGCATACTCCAAGCCTTATCTATGGAATGTGTACTAGGAAACTTCAAAAAGTTTGTAGAAAAATGGAATTAAAGGATAAAAATATAAACTTTAATTCAGAAGGAGACAAATTAGAACTGTAAGGTGGATGCTAAATAATTTCCCATTGAAACTCTGGCAAAATTTCCCTTGTTCAATGAGACGAATAAGCAGAAGCTTTTTTGTAGTGGAAGATTCTTTGGTGAAGCTTTCTTGAGTGTTTTTCTGCTAACCTTAGTCTAACTTTCTCAAAACAATCTCATTATAAGCAGATGCTATTGTTTTTTGGCCCTCCAGAGGGTCAACGAGCAAAATGCTTTGAGCATCCTCCAAAACTGTTGTTATGCCCTTTGCTTTTGACCAGGGCACTTTTGCCTTGTCTGGACCATTTCCACCTCTTGGTAGCCATTGCTTAGATTGTGCTTTGTCTTCAGGATCATACTAGTAAAGCCATGTTTTATCTCTCACTGCAATTCTTTGAAGAAATGCTTCAGGATCTTGATCTCACTTGTTTTAAAATTTCCATTGATAATTCTGCTCTTGTCTGAAGCTGATCTGGGCATAATAGTTTTGGCGTCTATTGAGTGGAAAGTTTACTCAACAACTTTAACTTTTCTGTCATATTTGAGATGTCTATGACGTTGGCTATTATTTCTGCTATTAATCATCAGTCCTCTACAATCAGTGCACAAGCAAGATTAATTTTTTCCCTTGCAAATTGATGTTGATGGTCTGCCACTGCAGGCTTCATCTTCAACATCATCTCACTTTTTAAACTAAGTTACCGATTTGTGAATTGCTGGTTTCTTTGGGGGGTATTATCCCCATAAACTTTTTGTAAATAATCAATGATTTCACCATTTTTTCCTTCCAAGCTTCACCATAAATTTAATGTTCTTGCTTCAATTTTAGCAGAATTCATGTTGCTCTGATAGAGGCTCTTTGGAGACTGATGTGTTGTCCTTTGTAGTGTCTCAAAGTAGATCCTGTTCAGACATGTTATAACAAGTTAGTATATATGAGTTTATTTTGGCACAAAAAATTGAAATCCATTTATAATTTTTCCATAATATGAATTTTCCATGAACTTTTTGAAGGTTACTCATGTTTTCCATCCACTAATTATTTTCCAAATAATGTTATTGAGATAGTAGAGTATTTTGATTACAAGCATGGGCTTTGTAGTAATAGATACCTGAATGTGGGTCCTTTCCCTGCTCCTGGTGCTTGTGTGGCCTTGACCAAGTACCCTAACTCCTCAGTCTCCTTATATAAAATAGGAATTTCAGATCTACCTTGGACTGTTTTGAGAATCAAAATTAATTTTTGTTTGTTTTGAGACAGAGTCTCACTTTGTCATCTTGGGTAGAGTGCTGTTGTGTCATAGCTCACTGCAACTTCAAACTCTTGGGCTCAAGCTCTTATCCTCCTAAGCCCAAACCTTCCAAGTAGCTGGTACTACAGGTAGCTAGTCCACCACAATACCTGGTTAGTTATTTTATTTTTAGTATAAACTGGGTCTTGCTCTTGCTCTGAGCTAGTTTCAAACTCTTGGGATCAAGTGATCCTCCTGCCTCAGCCTCCCAAGTAGCTAGGATAACAGGCACCTGCCATAATGCCTGGCTAGTTTTTTTTTATTTTTAGTAGAGATGGGGTCTCATTCTTGCTCAGGCTGGTCTCCTGAGTTCAAACAATCTACTACCTGCCTCAGCCTTCCACAGTGCTAGGATTACAGGTGTGAGCCACCAAACCAGGTTCAAAACTAATTTTGAATGATGTTGATTACAAGTTACACGAGTTTTTCTTATGTAGTGTTGTAGTGTGTGAGTGATAAATTATTGTTTTGTCCCTTTGTTGTCAGCATTTTATTTTATTTTATTTTTTTCAGGTTTTGGCCAGGGCCAGGGCCAGGTTTGAACCCACCACCTCTGGTATATGGGGCTGGTGCCCTACTCTTTGAGCCACAGGTGCCACCTATATTGTCAGCATTTTTAATAAGCTTTTGTTTTAGATTTGTGTCTTCTAATCATCAAATAATTAAATTTTGTTTAATTTTTTCATCTTGTCTGACAATCTTTATAACAGGTAAATTTAGTCCATTTATATTTATCATAATCACTGATACAATATCTGAGGGTTTTTTTCTGCTGTTTTATTTTGGGTTTCTGTTTACCTACACTTTTCTTTGCTCCTCTTTTATCCCTTTCCTGTCTGTGTTAATGGATAGTTCCACATGCCCTTCTTTTTCCCTTTGCCTATGTACGTATTATAGATCATATTCTGTTCTATTAGTGATTGTTCTTAAATTTTTGACACACATACTTACCCATAAATTTTCCTAGGAACATTGAAATTGATACAGTAATTTTACTAAAATAATGTATGCATAGTACCCAGCATAAGGCTTGACAGTCATTAAAATGTTCTGCCCCACCCACCATACTCCCCAGACCTCTCGCCAACCGACTACCATCTTTTCAAGCACTCGATAACTTTCTCACCGGTAGAACCTTTGTCAATCAGGACCTAGCAAAAATGGCCTTCGTTGACTTCATCGAATCCCGAGCACCCAATTTTTATGCCGATAGAATTAATCGACTTGTGTTATGTTGGCAAAAGTGCACTGATTCAAATGGCACTTATTTCGATTAAATTGAATAAATATTCACTGAGATATTACAGTTTAAAGTAGACTCATAAAAACGGACTAAACTTTTGAAGGAAGTATGGAGAATCCTCAAACTAGACCTCCCATTTGATCCTGCAATCCCATTATTGGGCATCTACCCAGAAGAAAGAAGCAATCCTTTTATCATAAGGACATTTGAACTCGACTGTTTATTGCAGCTCAATTAACGATCACAAAACTGGAAACAACCTAAATGCCCACCAAGCCAAAAATGGATCACAAGCTGTGGCATATGTATACCATGGAATATTATTCAGCCACTAAAAAAGATAGAGACTATACATTCTTTGTACTAACATGGATGAAGTTGGAACACATTCTTAGTAAAGCACCATATGAATGGAGAAGCAAGAATCCAATGTACTCAATTTTGGTGTGAGGACAATTGATGCAGTAGTATAAGGTGGGTGGTGGTGGTGGAGAAATGGGGCAGTGGAGAGAGGGTAGAAGGGTGCAGGTTTGGGAGGTCACAGTGTTTGGCACACCTTTTAAGGGAGGAACACATTTATAAGAGGGACTTTGCTGTTCTCTATGGACTAGTAGTTTAAGGAGTCATAATTCTAAGGAGGGTTTTTTTTTTTCTTGTTTTTTTTGTTTGTTTTTTGGTGTATCTCTACAGATAAAAGTATATCTAAGGAATATACAAAAGCACATTTTTCTTTATTTGAAGGTTTCTAGAACAAATATTAGATAATATTGTGGTTAAATTTTTAAGCCAGGTTCAGTAAGGTAGTTGATCCTTTTCCTTTAAGAACTGACAGGTTGTTTATTTTTTAAAGCCTGAAAGATATAGTTTTGGGGCCTGAAGGGGTGGCTTATGCCTATAATATTAGCACTCTGGGAGACACTGTTAATGTCTCAGATGAAAAAGATTCTTGCTAGAATTGCTGTGGTGAACAATGTATAGGTGGGGCTATAACAGAGTGTGTTTTATGGAAGAGGTAGAGCTTGGTTGTGGTTGGTGATCAGTGAGAAAATCAGCAGGCATGTCGTTAAAGGGGTAGGAGGCTTGAATTTTTCCAGTGTTTTTAATTTAAGGGAGGAGTGCAGATTGGACAGTCAGCTTGACTTGATAGAAGGGGAGTTCTAATTTTAGGTGTAGGCATTAATGAAAGTGAAAGTTTTGGGGTCCTGCCCAAGGGGCAGGGTTCTCTAAGACCTGGGTAGCTGATGGCAATCAATTCAAGAAAAATAAAATAAAAAGCAGAGAGAGTTCCTTGGGGGTGTTAATCCCCACCAGTTCACTGTGGAGCAGATGTGATGGTGTCAGGCTCCTCTGAAGAACTGGTGGAACAGAAGTATTTTCCTCTGATCTCCACCCCAGAGGCATCTTTCTCTGTTGATTAAGGTACAAGATCCTGACCATATTTCAAGGATTGAGCTGTTCCCTTGATCTCTGCCCTGGCCATCATACAAATCCCCACAAAGGGTATTTGCTTTGATGGCTAACTGGGCAAGATGCGGCCTGGTTGGTGTTTTCCCTGAGGCATTGCATGCAGCTTTCTTCTACAACAATTACTTCTTCAGAATATTTAGAGACCCAGCAGGGTGTTTGTAAGCTGTATCCCTTACAGACAAGGCTTCTAGAAAAAGCAAGAACTGATCAGATCAGTAGGGTGGTACCTGTGGCTCAGGGAGTAGGGCACTGGTTCCATATACCTAGAGTGGCAGGTTCGAATTCAGCCACAGCCAAAACTGCAGCAACAAAACAATAAATAAATAAGCAGCAACAAAACAATAAATAAATAAAAAATGAAAAAAAATTAAAAAAATTAAAGATAAGTAATTTAGTTGCTGGTTTACAAGTAAACTTGCTAAAGTGTTTGCATTCCACCTTGCTCAGCTTATTTCTCTGTTTTACCCTTTTACTAGGGATGTTTTCCCTTGCCAAAAATGGAATCTTTGCTCCCCATTCTGCCTGCAGAATGGAAGAGAGAAAAAGAAAGAGAAACGAGAGCAGGGAGTGAAAGAAGGGAAAAATTTTGCTTGCAAAAGAAGCAAGACAATGACATGGCAATTTAAAGAAAGAAAGTTAGAATGTGAGTCCTGAGGTTTAGTGGGTAGCTAAATTTAAGGAGAAAAATAGAAAAGATTATGTAATTGTAGCTAAATTCACAAGGCATTGAGAATGTGCATGTTGTGTCCACTTTCTTTAGGTAAGGTTGAAGACAGATATTTTTCATGTGTATCTATTGAAGATGCATACTTTTAGGCATGATTGTTCATCTATCCTGGTTGTTCAGTAATTACTTGAAGCTTAAAGGAACAAATTTTAAAATACAAAAAAGTTGGGGAAATGTAAAGAGAATTTACATTTCTTTTTGTTTGTTAGTTTTTTTTTTTTTTAATTTCACCCACTATTTATTTATTTATGTATGTATGTATTTATTTATTTATTTAATTTACTGTATGATCTCACTTACATGTGGATTTTTTTTTTTTTATTGTTGGGGATTCATTGAGAGTACAAAGAACCAGGTTACATTGTTTGTTATGTAAAATCCCTCTTATAATTGCATCCTACCCCCTAAATGTGTGTCACATACCATGATCCCCCACCCTCTTCCTACTTCCCTCTCTCTGGTCTTCCCTTCCCCCACCATCTCCCTCCTTTGCACTGTCTGATCTCCCCTTCCCTCACCCCCCACCATGAACTAGGTCATCAACTGTCCTCCTATGAGACTTGAGTACATAGGATTCTTGCTTCTGCATTCTTGTGATGCTTTACTAAGAATAATATGCTCCACTTCCATCTAGGTTATTACAAAGGATATAGTCTCCATCTTTTGTAATGGCTGAATAGAATTCCATGGTATACATATACCACAGCTTGTTAGTCCATTCCTGGGTTGGTGGGAATTTGGGCTTTTCCCACATTTTAGTGATTGTAAATTGAGCTGCAAAGAACAGTCTAGGGCAAGTGTCCTTATGGTAAAAGGATTTTTTTTTTTTTTTTCCTTCTGGGTAGCTGCCCAGTAATGAGATTGCAGGTTCATATGAGAGGTCTAACTTGACCATCTTTCTTGGCTCAGAAAAATTGATTCAAGATGGATAAGAGCTAAATTTAAGGCATGAAATGCTAAAAATCATCAAAGAAAGCATAGAAAACACACTAATAGATATGAGCCTGGGGAAAGAATTTATGAAGAAGACGTCCATGGCAATTGCAACAAAACAAAAAGAAATAAATGGGACTTAAATTAAACTGAAAAGTTTCTGTACAGTTAAGGAGACAACAACCAAAGCAAATAGATAACCTATACATTGGGAAAAGATATTTTTATATTTTGTATCAGACCAAAGCATAATAACTAGGATCTATAGAGGACTCAAATTAATCAACACGAAAAAAGCCAATGGGATGACATTGTCTTCTCTCTTGACATTGTATTTTTATTTTATTTTATTTTATTTATTTACTTAATCATAAACTGTGTACATTAATGCATTTATGGGGTACAATGTGGTGATTTTACATACAATTTGGAATACTTACATGTCAAAACTGTTAAGAAGAGAGTATAAATGTCTTAACACAACAAATAAGTAACTGAGGTGAAGGCTAAGATAATCAATTTGATGTACATTTCTTTTCCATTGGTTGGGTTCCTGAGTGGTTTGTGAAAACAGGAATCTACAGGGATGGGAAGATGCTAGAAAGAGAAAGAAAGTAGATATAAAGACAGACTACGAGTTATAATTTTCTATTACATCAGTAAAAAGCCTGACTATCCTTACATTTTCCTCTTTCTATCATAAAATTAAAATATCTGTTTGAAATAAACTCAAAATTGGGGATTATAGACAGAGATTACTTTTTCTGAATCTACTTTCCACAGATGATAGACAGGGTGATGATTTCCCTGCCTGCTTGAGCTCACTTGGGTCATTCAAGGGAGGGAATGAAATGATTTTCAAAGCAAGGTTAAGGGATGTCATTGGAGAGAAATTAATAGGGTTTCACTTTGGCTCTGTATGAATGTTTTTAGCCAGTAAAACTATAGGATTGGAAAGTGAGAACTAAAAGTAGAAATACAATGATCCTCATAGAGTGGCTAACTAAGAGCACTGAGACTATATGTGAGTTTTAAATTAGACTAATGCAATTTACTAAAAGCTGCCTGTTTATGAAGTTTAGGGGTTAACATTAGTTTGTACTTTCTTTGGTTAATAAAGAAACAATATTTCCCAGTATGAGTAAAGTGGGATAGATCTGATATATTGTGAGTTAGGTAGAAGTATAAGAAAGAAGAAAAGAAGAATAAGAGGTCTTATAGTACAGCATGTTAAAGTTAACAGTTTTAAAGGTTTTTTAGAGTGAGTTGGACTATGGAGTTTATGATGGGCTGGGATCCTTGGGAATTAACCTCGGCTGGAAGCAGGCCCTAGAAGATCTGTGGGTTTTCAGAGTCCAGAGAGATAAATTAAGGACAGGATTTGTAGAAGCTCAGCAATAGTGTTAAAAAAAAATAAGAAGAATTAAAAGGATTTATTTTAGTTTGATATGGGCATATTCTGTCCTGGGAGACTTTGAGTATAGTTTACTTTTTAGGCTGTGTGTTGTGATCTTCTTTAGAAGTCATTAAGGAAGTTTGTAGGGACAAAGTATGGTTGGAAAATTAAGGAGAAAGAGATGGGAACTAGATATTCACTATTTTCATTCCTTGAAATTGGCCTTAGTAACTGCTCAGGCCTGTCTTTTTTGTTGTTGTCCCTCGACCTAGAGAGATGAATAAAGCCAGGTCAGGCAGACGTCAACCATTTTCAATTCTGGATATCAGATTAATTTTGTTATTCACTTAATATTTATAAATTCTATTTTAATAAAATCTTACATAATTACTCTCAGGCCAGTTACTAAAGAGGAAGGATATATATAATTTTTTTTTTTTTTGTAGTATGACTTTTTTTTTTTATGGCCATCTCAAATGTATTTAGTATTATTGATGTATTAGTCATGATCTTAAACATTTAGACTTTAATAACAATTTTAAAACTAGTTTTCTTTTTCAAAGATTATAAAGGTCATGTGAACTAAAAAGTATTTAAACCCTTTCCCATGTTCTTGATAAAATATTTTATTTAAGTGCTTACTTTTTCTTTAAGCCAATTAATTAGAGGGCTTTTATGATGATAGTGAAAAATTACCTACATATAACATGTAATATGTAAACATAGAGACATATAGGAGTAGACAATTTTATTTTTTTCCCATTGGGAAAAACACTTTTAGATGAAATAAGGCAAAATTTTATGTTTTGAAAACTTAGAGCATATTAAGGACAGGAAGAAGTTTGTGGCTTTTCAGAAGTCAGAGAGAGGAAGCTATCAAGTCTTTTTAGTGGAGGAGATAACTGAAAAGTAATAAAAGATGAGCAAAAGAACTTTATCTTTCAGTAAACTCAGAAATGATAGAAAATATAGGTGGTCGCTGTAATTTATTTATTTATTTATATTTTATAAATATATATAGGCTAACGTGAGAGTACAAATAACCAAGTCACAATATTTGAATTTATTAGGTAGAGTCTCTCCTGTAGTTGTGTCCCACTCCCAAAAGATGTGCCACCAACCCCTACATTGTGCACATTAAGTAAGAGCACACCAATCCCCTCTTCTTTCCTCTCTCACCTCTCTCATTCCTCCTCATCCCATCTTGAGTTGAATTAAGTTTTTCTCCTATGTGAACACGTATTAGATTATCTACTTGCTTCATACTAATCTTGAGTACATTGGACACTTGCCTTTCCATTCTGGTGACACTTTACTCAGAAGAATATGTTTCAACTCCATCCAAGTTCATTAAAAAGATATAAATTCACTTTTTTATGCCTCAATAGTATTCCATGGTATACATATACTATAGTTCACTAATTCATTCCTGAGTTGGTGGGCATTTAGGTTGTCCTCAAATCTTGGCAACTGTAAATTGAGCTATGATAAACAATTTACTACAAATGCTTTTATGATAATGTAAATTTTTACACTTCTAGATGCCTAGAAGTGGGATTGTGGGATCAAATGGGAGGTATAATTTGAGTTCTTTAGGGATTATCCATAGTTCTTGCCAAAGAGGCTATATTAGTTTCCAGTTCCACTAAAAGTGTAAAAGTGTACCCTTCTCTCTATATACACACCAGAATCTGCAACTCTGGGATTTTGTTATGTGAGCTATTCTCACTGAGGTTAGATGACATCTCAGGAGGTTTTGATTTGCATTCTCTGATGATTAGGGACATTTTTCCATGTTTGTTAGCCATTTGTCTGTCTTCCTCAGAGAAAAAGTTTTTCTTCATGTCTCTTGCCAAGTGATAGATGGGATTGTTTGCTCTTTATTTGTTAATTAATTTGAGTTCTTTGTAGATTCTTATTGTCAACCCTTTGTCAGATTAATAACAAGCAAATATCTTTTCCCATTCTGAAGGTTGTCTATTTGCTTTAATTGTGTGCTTATTTATGCAGGAGCTTTTTGTTTTAGTTAAGTCCCATTTGTTTATTTTTGATGTTGTTGCAATTGCCACTGAACTCGTCTTCAAAAAATTTTTCCTCAGGCTGACATCCTAAAGAGTTTTTGCCACACTTTCTTTTAAGATTTTTATCATTTAATGCCTTAGAATTAAATATTTTATCCAACTGGGAGTCAAATTTTGTAAATGGTGAAAATGAGAGTCCAGTTTCAGTCTTTTACATGTGGTCATCCAGTTGTTTCAGCACCATTTATTGAGTAAAAAATTATTTTCCCCACTATATGTTGTTTTTGGTTTTTCAAAGATCAGATGACTGTAATAGACTAGTTTAGTCTCTTGGTTTTCCATTCAGTTCAATATGTCTATGTCTCTATTTTTGTGCCAATACCATGCTGTTTTGATCACTGTGGACTTGTAATAAAATATAAAGTCTGGCTGAGTGATCAAAGCCTCTGGATTTGTTTTTATTACAAAAATAAAAATTGCCTTGGCTATATAAAGTGTTTTCTGATTCCACACAAAATGTAGAACTATTTTCCAAGTTCTTCAGGGAATTATTTTGGTATTTTACTGTAATCTCCTTTATTACTGGGGATTACATTAACTCTGTGGATCGCTTTAGGTAGTATAGACATATTAACAATGTTGATTTTTCCCAGACAAAAGCATGGTATCCTCTTTGTTAATGTCTTCTGCTAGTCCTTTCCTTAGGGTTTCATAATTCTCTTTGTAGAATTCCTTTGTCTCCTTTGTTAGGTATATTCCTAGGTATTCCATTTTTTTTCAAGCTTCTTTGAAGGGAATTATGTCAGATTAGCTTCTCAATTTGGCTGTTACTGTTGTATACAAAGGCTACTGATTTGTGGACATTGATTTTATACCCTAAGACATTACTGTATTTCTTGATCATTTCCAGGAGTCTTGTGTTGAGTCTTTGGGATTTTCTAAGTATAAGATCAGATCATCAGCAAAGATCAAGACTTTGACCTCCTCCGCCCCCATTTGGATGCCCTTTGTATCCTTCTCTTGCCTGACTGCATTGCAAAGAACTTCCAGTACTATATTGAATAGTAGTGGTGATAGAGTATATCCTTGTCTGGTTCCAGTTGTAAGTAGAAAGGATTTGATATTTACTCCATTAAGTATGATATTTTCTGTGGGTTTGTCATAATTGGATTCAATCAATTATGACACAATTAAGAAATGTGCCAACTATCCCTATTTTCTTAAGTGTTCTTGTTGAAAAAGAATGCTGAATTTTGTCAAATACCTTTTCTGCATCTATTGAAGGATAATATGGTCTTTATTTTTGCTTCTATTGATATGGCATGTTAGATTAATGGTCTTGGGTATGTTAAACCAGCCTTGCGTCCCTGATATGAAGCCTACTTGACATGTTATAATTTTTTTAACAAATAGCTCTAATCTATTGGCTAAGATTTTTCTGAGTATTTTTGCATCAATATTACTTAGTAAAATTGGTCTATAGTTCTCCTTTTAATTTGGATATTTTCCTGGTTTTGTTATCAGGGTGATGTTTCTTTCATACAATGTGTTGGGGAAAGACCTTTCCTTCTCAATGTCTGCAATGGCATTGCCTTATAGGTACAAGATCTTTGGAGGTTTTACAGTATTCTGGTTTGAAGCCCTTTTGTCTAGGGATTTTTTTGTTGCAAGATTTTTTATTGTTTCTTCAGTCTCAGTGCTTGATGTTGGTCTATTCAAGATATCTATGTCTTTCAAGTTAATTCTAGGGACACGGTATAATTCCAGGGATTGTTCCACTTTCTCCACATTGTCAAATTTCTTGGCAGAGAGTTTTTGAAGTAGGCAGAAATAATCTCTTGTATCTCTGTGGTATTTATTTTTCTTTCCCCCATTTTTTTTTTAATTGAGGTTATTGAAGATTTTACTTTTATGTTTCTAGGTAATCTGGACAAAGTTTTCTCAATTTTATATATCTTTTGAAAGAACCAACTTTTTGTTTTCTGAATGATTCCATTGTTTCCAATTTCATTTATTTCTAATTTAATTTTTGTTATTTCTTCTCTTTGGCTAAGTTTTGGATTGGATTGCTCTGCCTTTTCCACTTCCTTGGGGTAATTCATTAGGTTGTTGATGTTCTCTCATTCTGTTTTTCAGGCGTAGGTATCTAAAGCAATAAATTTCCCTCTTAGGATTGCTTTGCAGTGTTCCACAGGTTTTGGTAACTTGTAGCTTCATTGTTGTTATGTTTGAGGAAGGTCATAAATTTATCTTTCATCTCTTCCTTAACCCAGCTTCCATTCAGCATAAAGTTGTTTAATTTCATGTCTTTGTGTAGGGATCAAAATTTGTGTTGGAGTTAAGTTCACCTTTATTACCTTGTGGTGTGAGAAGATATAAGGTGTGATATCAATACTTTTAATTTGGTTAAAGTCGAATTTGTATCCTAGGACTTTTTTTTTTTTTAAAGTATGTTACATTGACTGACAAGAAGAACATATGTTCTTTATCTTTGTGTCTTAAATTCTTAGGATTATGTCTTCTGTGTATGTCTATTAAGCCCATTTGTTCCAGGGTCACATTTAAGTCTCTTGTACTTTATTGACCCTCTATTCAAAAAATATATCCAGTTCTTTTAAATGGGAGTTAAAGTCCCCAGCAATTATGGAGTTATAGGATATCATATTGCTCAGACAACTTAAGTTCTGTTTCACAAATCTGGCAACACAAATTGGGTGCATAAATATTTGTATTTAAAATATCCTCTTGATTTGACCAGTGTGATGTGACTATCATTGCCTCTTTTTTTTTTTTTTTTTTTTTTTTTTGATAGAATATCACTTTTTTGCCCCTGGTAGAGTGCCATGGCATCATAGCAACCCCAAACTCTTGGACTTAAGTGATTCTCTTGCATCAACCTCCCAAGTAGCTTACAGGGAAAATTACAGGTGCCCACCCTAACACCTGGCTATTTTTGAGAGACAGGGTATGGTTATTTCTCAGGCTGGTCTTGAACCTGTGAGCTCAGGCAATCCACCCACCTCAGTGTCCCAGAGTTCTAGAATTACAGGTATGAGCCACCATGCCTGGCCTTCATCTTTGTCATTCTTCTTCCCCTTAAAAGTATCTAAAACTCATATGTTTGAATGTTTTCTGAATTCTCATGATTCTGTGAGTGAATAGTCTTCATTCCCCCACTAATTTTTTTCTGTGTCTTTAACTTCCTAGCTTAGCTCAAGAGCTTTATCCTCTCTCTCTGAGATTCTCTCTTCTCCATGGATCAATCTGTTATTGATACTTTCTACTGCATCTTTAAGTTCCCTAGTTGATTCCTTTATGTTCTTAAGTTTGCTATATCCTTTCTATATTTTTCATATCTTTCATTCATTTTTTAGTTCTGTTTTTATACTTTCTCATCAATTCATTTTATTGCTTTTGCAATCCATATTTTAAATTACCTCTCTGTCATTTCCATTCATTAGTTTTAAGAAATTTCACTAAGACTTTCTTGCTTGAAACTTTCATTGGGGCCAGGTTTCTTCTTATCATCCATCTGGTGTTCTCTAGTGTCTAGATTTCATTTCTCTTCAAACACCACACTTCCAAAGGATTGACATCATGAAGGTGCTGTGGTTAGTATGACAATACCTTTATTGCTATAAGATTCAACTTGGGATACTTGATGTGGAGGTTTATGATGTCTTTAATTTTTCTTCAAACAGTGAAGTCATAAGAAGCAGACTGGATAGAAGAGATAGATGGAGACATATACGAATGCTACAAGATATATGGACAAAGAAAAGATGGACAGAATGAACATTTATTGCGTATATGTGATGTACATAAGGGTGTGCACTAACTATTCTTTGAGTTATTATATATCCCAAATTTTTATGATAAAACTTGGTAATCCAAGGCACACTGCCTCTTACCTGTAAACCTGGCACTATGAGAGGGTGACCTGCAAAGATTGCTTGAGGTCTATAGTTCAAGATAACCCTAGGAAACATAGCCAGAGGCTTCATTTCTATAAAATAAATAAATAAATAAATAACCTGACTGTTTTGAACCTTGCCTGTAGTTCTAGTTATCTGGGAGGCTGAGGCAGGAGAATTGCTTGGGCCCAGGAATTTGATGATCCCACTGTCTCCAGCCTATATAGCCCTTAGATGATACGCAACTGATTCTTGTCTTCCTTACTTTCTGAGTAGCAGAATGTTAGGAAAATATAAGGAGGTGCTGTCTATCTATTTAAAGCATGTGGAAAAGGTAACTAGTTCATGCTATTTAGAATTAGTTAAGGAGCTTGGATGTATAGACTTATTTTCATCAAATTTGGGAAATCTTTGGCTGTTATTTCTTCATGTGCTCTTTATGTCTCTTAGTCTCTTTCCTTATATTCTGGGATGTTCATTATGTATATGTTTGTGGCCTTTCAGGTATACTACAGACTTGTGAATTTCTATTCATATCATCTATTTCTTTCTGTTTTACTTTTTCATATTCCTCAAAAGTAGATGCCTATTTCCTGATCCTCATGTATACTTTTTCTCTCTCTGCCAACTCAAATCTGCTCTTGAGCCTTACTCTCCTTGCTTTTACTCCATATTTTGTAAGATATCATTCTCATACTTTTCCATAGTTCTTTCTAGGTAACTTATTTTAGTTCCATGAGCATGTTTATAACAGCTGATTTAAATTCTTTATATATTAATATCAAGTCTGATATAGAAGCACCCAAGGGAGTCTATTGACTCCACATTTTTATATGTATGGGGCATGCTTTGCTGACTCTGTGTGTGTCACAATTTTTTGTTGAAGCTAGACATTTTAGATAACATAATGTTCCTATATTAGAAGTTAGAGTCCTCTGCTCCTAGAGATTATTTTTGCTGCTGTTGTTACAGTGTGTTTAGTGGCAATCCTGAACTAATTCTGTACATCTGTATTCCATGTAGCATGTTGTCACTAAACTCTGCTTCATTAGCT
Source organism: Loris lydekkerianus (assembly GCA_963574355.1). NCBI lineage: Eukaryota > Metazoa > Chordata > Mammalia > Primates > Lorisidae > Loris > Loris lydekkerianus. The sequence continues at coordinate 24,243 of CAUYPK010142488.1, forward strand.
AATGAATGATCTCAGATTTCCTTATGTCTTTGAGCCACTAATTCTTCCACCCTTTGCTGGGGGCACTGAGTGTGTGTATATGTGTGTGTGCGTGTGTGTGTGTGTGTTAGTTAATGCACTACTTCAATGCCCAAGCAGTTTGAAAGTCTGCCTTAGCCTTCTCTTCCTTCTACATGGCTTCAAGTTCAGCCAGAGATGAACCATTCACGAGTAAAGGCACATCCCTATGTATGTGTTTGTTGACTTCCAGATCTTCTAGAATATGTCAGTGTATTTAGTAGCCACTTGTGAAAGTATTGCTCTTTGGATATCCCTTTAAAAATTGTGGCAGAGGTCTTCTTTGATCCAAATGTACTGTGGCCTTAGGTTATAGCAGCTCTAAATAACTGAAGTTGATGGCTTAGGACTAGTGCCCTCATAGGTATTGTCAAAGAATGAGTCATGACAAAGAATGGAACTTAATCATGGAGTTATAAGACAAGTCACAGAATAAGATTGCTGTGAGGATGGGGCTTTTTGAGGATTTCCAAGTTTCTCTGCCCCATCTGGTACAAGGCTGGTGGTTTTTATGAATACTGCGGTTTTGAAGCTCCTTTTTTTATTTCTGTTAATTTCACATTAATATGAAGGTACAAACGATTAGGTTACATTCTTTGAATTTCTTAAGTAAAGTTCACATTGTAGTTCAATTCTTTACCTAGGTGATGTGCTCCATGCCTTACATTGAGCATCTTAGGAGACAGCCTACAGATCATCTTCCATCTTCTCCTTTCCCATTTGCATCCACCACCACCCCTATTTGAATACAATGTGTTTTTAGATCCTTGTAGTATACTGGGTCCTTGTTTTTCCATTCTTATAATCCTTTACTGATAAGAATGTGTGAATCTGCCATTTTTTAAAGCTGATGCAGAGCTGAGGACAGAGGGAGGGGCACAAACCAAATTAAGATTTTGTAAACCTGACTGTATTTACTGAGGTTGACAATATTTTCTTGAATAAATTGAAAATTGAAAGCTTTTTGTTAATTTCTGGAGTTATAGCAAAAGTTGCTATTGACAATATTTCTGTTGATTGTAAGGAAGAATTTATTTAAAAAAGCACTGCAGTTCTACCTCAGTATTGCATTTTTTTTTTCTTTCACATTACAATCTTGTCAAGGTAGAAAGCTAAGTAGCTACTTCATGAGGTAAAAGAAAAGAAAAAAAAAGTATCTAGGCCAAGCAGAGGATATACACTTTATTTTAACTTAGAAAGAGAGAAGAGAGGGAATAATAAAGGGAAGGAGAATAGGGAAAGAGAGGGAAAAAGCATGGAGATGATGTGTCATCTCGAAGAAAGAATGACAACAGTTGAGGTAAAGCAGTTTCTGATTTAAGGACATTTTAGATAGCATAATGTTACTATATTTGAAGTTAGAGTCCTCTGCTCCTAGAGATTATTTTTGCTGATGTTGTGATAGTGTGTTTAGATAAGTTTACAGCCTGTATTTCCCAGGATGTATGTCGCTCCCCATGAAAAAAATTTAATTGCAGAAAAATTCCACAAGGTATGTTACTTGTGAATTCTGTGTGTGTTTTTTCTCTAGCAAGGTTGAAAACAAATATTTTTACAGGTGTTTCTAATCTTGAGGGCTGATGTTCAAATTCCATTGTTTCTCCAGGAGCTTTTCAGAACAGATTCTAAAAGACAGATTTAGTTAATAGATATAGCAATTGGAAATAAAATTAATATTTTCTTTAGATTGCTTGGATTCTCAGTGGTTTCTGCTAGAAAACCGTGGGGGCTTTGGGAGACTAGAAGGAATAAGAAAATAGGCAAAGAGAGATATAGATTTTTGGCCTTACTAAAAAAACATGAGTTAATAATTTCTCTGTCATTTCACTTATAAAAATTGAATCATATAAATCTCAGAAGTCAAAATTAATTCATCTTACAGATTAATGGTCTAAGTTTTATAATGAATAAATAGCTTCCCCCACGTATAACTATATACATGATAATAGTTGTTACTCAGTTGTGTTTATTAATGCACTATTGCATCCAATTTTCTGCAATGACCTATTAAAATTCAAATATGTTCGCAAATTATTCCTTCCCAACGTCACCTACACACTTCCATTTAATGTTTTAAAAGAACAATGCAATAAGAAAGCATCAGGATGGTACTAACATATAGTTTTATATTTATCTTGCTGTATGTCTGACTCCTGAGTGAAGCTGAAAGCCTCTATGTGGCCAAATTAATGTCATGAAAACCTCTATATCATCAGTGTCTTGGATGTATGTTGATCATGTTCTGGTCATCTGAACATCCTCTCCTGAATAAGTGCATAACCATATTCTTTAAAGAAAAGAAATGCAGTTGTGAGTGTGACCGATTGTAAATTGGGATTTCTTTTTAACAATCTAAGAGCAAAAACTTAAGGCTTGAGGATCTCAAAGCATCAGTATCAGGGAAATAAGAGTGGGATAACATGCAGCCAGAAAGTTTCTGGCATGTTGCAGCCAGAGGCGAGATTTGAAAAAAACAGTATTATACATTGTAAGGATAGAATTGATGAAGTGAAATAAAATGAAGGTGGTTGCCAGAAGCAGGATGGTCTGAGTGCTTTTGTCTCAGGGGAGAACCTGTGGGAGGTACTGAGGGTGTGAATATGCCTCACTCTCTGGTGGTGTCTGTGTAGGAGGAGGACCATGTAGACACTGGCCCCAGACATGAGTCCAATGAACACAACAACTGAGAAAGTCATTAGAATTGTGTAGTTTGCAATAGAAGACAAGTCAGAGCTTTTAGAAGAGCAGAGTCCAAAATTCCATGTCTTAGCAGCATTGTGGATATGCTGAACCGCCTGAACCTTTATAGGAACAAAGATGTCTATTCCAAGGTTGGAGATCCAGCATAGAAAGCAGGAGAAGCTGGTGTTCTTCAAAGTTGTGTCTTTGAGCTTCCTCCACATCCTAGTTCTAGGGCTGATGGTGATGGCCTGAAAGCTGCTCAAGTGGCAAGTCATGCAGAGATAAAGGCCCCGTGCTGTTCTGTGGATATAATAAAAAAATTTACAACCTGTATTTTCCAGGGCATGTGTCAATGCCCAGGTAAATAACATTTGTGGGATCCCCTTAAAGAAAATAAGAGGTTGGCCACAGCTAGGTTGGTGAGAATCAGGTGTGTGGGCCTTGCTGCCTGGCTGGTGCAGGCTGTGGAGGCATAGGTTAAGAGAAGAAAGGTGTTCCCCAGGAAACCAACACTGGTCTGGGCCATAAACAGTAGCATCAGGATCAAATCATCAGGCATCATTCTGAAGAGATTATGAAAAAAGTTGTCCAGAAAAGACTCTGAATGTCATAGAGTTAGAATTCAGAGTATTAGCACCAGTCCCAGATTTGCTCAAATATTCTCTTTTGTAACAAGGACTCCTGGGCCCTCACTAAGTCCTCTTTCTGAGCACAGCAGTTACATTTATGGGGAGGGGGCTCCACACTGATGAGCTCAGAAGTGCCGCTCAGAGTAGCCAGCCTGCTATATTCCTTTTTACACTCACATGGCCATGTAGGATGGGACATTATAGATTTGTTTTCTGAATCCTTGAGCGTGCATGTCCAGGGCATCATCCACAGGCAGCTTTATCTGTCATATGAAAAATTTCTCTGAAATACCATCTTTATTCAAAATAGGATTTTATTCCTTGGATATACAAAGATTAAGTGTCTTTATTCACTCTTCCTAAGGGCTCAGAGTCTAGATTCAGAGACACTTATATAAAATATGGTAACAGTAAAATGAAAATGATCCCACAAATAAAGGATGCACATGAGATTGTAAAAACATGTATCAGGGATTGTAGTATTGGTGGCTGGATGGTAAAACATAGAAAATTTATTATTTTTTATCTCAAATTTCTTTTCTACCATTTTAGTAAATTAATAAATAAGTATATCATACCTAATAAAAATGTGAAGAAAATCATAGGAAATAATTAATCTCTATCCCATCACATTTATACCCTGTCTTTTCTGAGATAACTATGCATTTGAAGTGTGTATTCTTCCACAAATGTCTTCATATTCTTATAAAACATGTGTGTTTATCAATCAGTAATAAATATAGGACTAAATATCCTGCTTACATAAAGAATTTAATGAATCATTTTTCATAAAGATTGCATCAAAGAAAATAACTATATTGGAAACATGGCATTAAATAGATTAATATAGCATGATCATGTGACATACACAACAGGAATGAAGGGGTACATTAAGAATATAAAGTCTAAAGATGTAATTTACTATGTTGATATTAAGAAAATTACATAAAAAAGAAAATTCTAAAGACTATCTACATTAATGCTATTGAAAGCCTTTGACAAAAATCAACAGAATGTATTTAAGAAAAATACCCAAATGTATAAGACTTTGTGTTTGTTTTCTAAACATGCTTAGGCTTAGGTATATGAATGACGGTGCTTCATTTATACTCTTCTTATTATAAACTAAAGAGGACTATTATTTCAATTAATAATTGTTTTTGTCATATAAGTAGAAGTCAATGTCATTATAAATGAGGAAATAAATTAGTATAAACACTCAGGAAAACATAAAACTATTTGTGGATGATATGATAGCATAACAGGAAACTCTTAGAGAAACAGTGTTGAAAGTTAATTCAATAAAATAATTGAGGAAGTTAAGAAAGATATAAAATTAATATACAAAAATTTGTAGCCTTCATGTACACAAATAATAATCAGTTGTATGATGAAATAGAAAGGCTTATATACTAAAACTATCACAAATTATGTTCAAAATTAAAGCTAAGAAGATAAAAATGCTTGATGAGGAAAACTTAAATACCCTAGTAGGTCATATTAATAGTTCTAGAATGAAAGCATTTCTCATTCCTGGGTAGAGTATCAAGCATCATAAAGACATCAGTGCTCCTTAAGTTAACCTAAAAATTTAATTGACTAGTAAATATAGCCACCATCTTTTTGCTGGATCCAAATGAGCTAACCCTAACATTAAATAATAGATAACATGTCGAGTTAGATAGGAAGGTATGAAAAAAGAGCTATGAGCTATTGAGCAGCTCCACCAAATAGTAGAAAATACTTAGATTCTCCATATTAAAAGTTTTACATCTGCTCACAGAGAGACAAGCAGAACAGAATGGTATCTTAAATTTACAAGTTAATCCTTCTACAGTTTTAGATGAAAACATCGGTGAATTCCTCTATGACCTAATAATTATAAAAGACTTTCCTAGTAGTATTCAAAATCAAAAGGCAAAAAAAAATTCACAAAGTTAACAACAAAAAAGTTAAGAAAAAAGTTTTTAATGGGCAAAAGCTGTAAGAAAATATAATTTCTGCTTCTGGTGTAGCTCAGCAAATCCAGTTGAATCAATCTTCCTATAAATAATAGCCATAGACACTGGACAAATAATAAAACCTGATTGTCTTAAGTGTTCACTAGAGTTCACTACTGAGTGAGCAGAAACAGGCAGATCCTTGAGGTAAGGTGAGTTTTCTACTTTTCAAAATGACTCTGATCCTGAGGGCAGCTATGGTGGGCACCCACCCTGCAAATTGATTCAAGTCAAAGTAGATCCCCAAAGTCCCCATAGTCTTTGGTCAAAAGAACCAAAGGAAAACACTAAAGACAAATGCCAAGGCTGTAAAGGAGGAAGCCATGGGAAAAGAGAGCTAAAAGGTAGGACCATAAATTTCAGGTGTGACATTTATTCAAGTCCCTGTCCCATACCTGAATATGCATGCAGAGGCCAAACTGCTCATGGAAGCCTAAAGTAACTGAGCTGTGACTTCAGAATTTTGAGTTTGACTTTAGCCAAATCAACTGTCTGCTGAGAGAGCAATAACCTATACTTTTATGTTTGTCATGAAAACATAACTGAATGAAGTCTGTACAATGTGTGAGAACACAATCCAAAATTAGTGAACAGATAAACAAATAGGAAAATGTGACCCATTTTCAAGGTAACCATCAATGGAAACTGAACTCTAGAGAGCCAGGAGGTTATAATTAGCAGACAATGATTTTAAAGCACATTTCAACTGTGATCAAGGGGATAAAGAAAAATAACTAAGGAGAAATTAGTAACTACATAGGAAATGAAACAAAAATTCTAAAACCAAATAATAAACATAGAAAAAAAATCACTAAACATAACAGAGAAGCTAAAGCTTAAAACATAAGTAACTGTTCACCCAGGATAAAAATTAGAAAAATTAGACAATACATTTAAAGCCATTTATAGGAATTAGAAAACATCTATACATAGAGACTCTGTGATATTGCAATATTATAATAAATACATGCATTGGTTCTGCCCCTGGTTATTGCACAGAATTGATGAAACTCCTATTAATACATGTGCTGAGAGAATCTTGTTATAGTGGTCTCTGATCATGGTTCTCAGGGGTCCTAAATCTTGTAATTGCCTGAGTGGTGTTAACTATCTGACACAGGCCCCCTAAATCCTTTGGAATTTCCTAGGTGATGAGATGAATTTTAGTGCTCTCCTGGGAAGCCTCAGGGTGGAGGCTGGTTGTCAGGAGAACTAACTTAGTAATTAGTCGGTTGGAACTTGGGCACCAACCAAAACTTCCAGAGAAAGGGAAGAGGATGAAGGTTCAAATGATCACCAAACATCAGGGCCTTGATCAATCACAACATAATTGTGCATGTATAGTGGAGCTTTCATAAAAACTAAAAAGTTTGGAAAGCTGCTGAGCCCACACATAACTGTTTTCAGCTCCAGATGGTCACACTCCTGCTGTCAATTCCAGCAATGAGACCTATTTATCCTCTGGATTTTGTGATCTGCTCATCTTCCCTAACTGATGTTTTTGCTTCAGTACACAAAGTGTAACAAGACTCACCTACCTGCTTGTCCACCAAGAAGACACTTTTCTGTAGAATAAAAATGGGGGGTCCATAAAGAGCAGTGAGACTGAAGACAAAATTCTCAGATCTTGAAAAAAAGAAAACCAAATTCAACAAAAAAGATATCACTGACAGCCCACAGGACCACCTTCCGTTTCTCCAGCATTGAGGTACCACCAGGGTCACAAACTCTAGACATGAGGAGGAATAACCCACATAGGTCACACATCAAATCAGGATGGGTGATTTAGGGGTTCCTTCTTGTCAAGTGTGATTGATCAGGGGAAAATCCCAACCTTGAACTAGGGTCATAATGTACATCCACTGTAACCAATTGTTTCAGACACCAGAGAAATAATGGTAGAAACAAAATTGTTTCTTCACCCACAGCATACTGCTTTCATAGCCTTAAAAATTGAGAATTGACCCTGTGCCACTTACTGTAGCAACCCAAGAACTGAGCTGCTATGTGGCAGACTAGGGGTTCCTCCTCAAGCAGAAACTTGACTCAACCACCCATGATCTGGTAGACAGAGAGAAAGAAGAGCTAAAGTGTACATGCACACTCATGCACACACACACACACATACATACACAGTGTACTGACCCATGAGAGATGACACCATGCCAGGCCCTCTCAAGGCTAACAGGAACCATCTGAGCCCAAGACTCAGGGCTATATTTATCTAGAAAATTTGGGGCATGTTCTTACAAGGCAAAAGGTAACAACTTCATGCTTCAATTAAACAGGCATTTCTTTGTTTAGGGAATAAAGTGGTTGGGCTGGAGTACAGGAGAATACTAAGCTACAAATTAAAGAATACTTTGAGGGAAAGAAAACTCAGGAAAGTTACAGCCTGAGGGTGCAGGTTATCTGTGGGGGCAACTATAAATTATTTTCTAGTTTCATTTATATTCTTGTCTCTAAGCTATCGATAGACATTTCCCAGACTATTTTCTTATCTACTCTGCTAGACATGACAACCCCCTTCACCACAGGGGACCTGAAACTTGGGGCCATAAACTGCTCAAGATTTCAAGGGGAAATTTCAGTCCATTCTACCATTCACCCACAACATACTGCTCTGAGGGTCTTAAACACATCCACTTGTGTTTTCCTTGATACACTAAATATTGAATATCATTCTCACTTGGCAGATATTAACAATGGGACAGGGAGATACCAAGTGTTCCCCCTAAAGTCTCAGAACTCACTACTAGAAGGTAAGGGACCTGGACACAGTAATGCAGGGCCTAAGAGTCTGTTCTGCTAGAGAGGAATAGTTTTGGCAATTCCACCCCTGGTGTCTAATGGGTTAGCTTTACACCCCAGGTGCTTAGTTTTCTTTCTATGGAACAATTTTGTTTTTAACTTACACCAGAATGAAAGACAAGGGAAAATAATACAAACATCCAGTGAAAAAATATAAGCACTATAAATACTACAGAGGTGGATACCAGTTACAGATAAATATGAAAATGAAAATAAAATGAAATTATAAGAGACAGGTCAGGCACTGGTGACAGGAACCATTGGACTTGAAGGGTCCCAGCTATAAGGTACTAGAAAAATCCCTGTATTCTGAAGGGGACTGACTTGCAAATGATAATCAGAGGAGAGAACTATGGAATTGGGAAAGATCCAGTCAGATAGGAGGAAACATGATGAAAGGTATGGAGAGGAAAATGTGGTCAGGAAGATGGAAATGCAAATAAAAAAGGGTGAGGTTGGAACAACACTGCCTCTTCCTGTGTTTCTAACCCACTTGCCAACAAGTGGCTTTAGGTCCTATCAGATAAAATACCATTTCATACAGCGTATTGATTACTTTCTTACTGGGCTTTACATCTGGGTATAGGAGTCCCATTTACGTTAACACTGAATGTCCAATGTCAGATGATATTCTTATCTTCAGTGGATAGAAATTGAGCCACAGATTAATATAAAGTTCCCAAACCACAAATACATCAGTAATAACAAAACCCACCTCAATAATTTCCTGGTGTATGGGGTGGGGTGGGGTGGAAGGAAAGGCTTTCCACAGAACACCAGGGAATTTTCAGGGACAATGGATATATTCACAATTTTTATAATGGCAGTAGTTTCATGGGTATATAAGTATGCCAAGAATACTGAAATTGCATATTTGTTGTTTATAGCTCAAAATATATTTTATACATATATATATATATATTTAGCAAGAGGAGATAAAAAGGAAAATAAAAGTATAGAGATTGTTTCTGAATATTTGTCAAGGTAACTCAGTCCCAGTGAAGTGCACAAGTCTCTGATGCAATGAGAGAGGCCCACTGATCATACACACCTGCAGCAGGTACACTCCCTGGTGAGCAGGATGTGGGCCTGATGCTGTCTTTGTCTCTTCAAACCCTCCCCAGACATACACACACCAAGTGGAGATATTCAGACCACTCCCCAGAACCTCCAAACATCTTCAGAGGGAAGAGGAAAATCAGAGACGGGATAGTATTTTGTGGCAGTTGCTGCCAGGCGCCTGTCTGTCTTGCTCCAAGTACTGGCCTAGAGAACTGTGACTACTTTTGCTAGAGGCTGTGGGGACAATGCCACCATGTGTGATATTCAGAGACACTGTGTCCCTATCCCTGACTCCTGGGCTTAGAAGCACAGACATTGACAGGACTCCTGGTCCCTCAGCCTATTGGTACAGAGGCATAAATGTGAGAAAATGTTCCTGGTCATAAAGGGTAGACTCTCAGTGTGAATTTAAGTCTTCCCATGGGGAATAATAACATATGATATTACAACCCCATGATGACCCCCCTATACATGAAGTTTCTCAGGTGCCATCAGGTTCTGAAACCTTCCTGTGAGAGTTACCGTGGGGAAGTACACATCTGTGTGCACAGTACTCTGTGTGAAGCAGGGATCATACAAAGCTTAAGATTCTGAACATTTACCCTGAATTCTAAATACCAAAATGTCTCAAATTCTCTGAGTCCAGTTCTTAGGAGTTCAGGCTGATGGAGAGAGCCGTCTTAACAGGAATGAGCAGTTGAGGACACAGGATTCCCCATCCCAGGCTGGCTTCAGTCTCAGCAATGTCCACTCCTCTGAAGCCAAGTAGCCATCTGTTCCCAGCCTACTATTAGGTCTCCATCCTCACACTTTCCTTCACCCTCCAAGCTCAGAAACAGTCCAAGGCTAAGGGGAAGGTGTGCTGAGGTCTGAGGGAAACCTCTGTCCTGTATAGATCCTCACTCACCCTTTAAGTGTTAGGGTCTGAGCCATCACAAAACACTCACCACAGTTAATGTCATGGCTTGGTCTAGCAGTGGGAATGGCCAACTGGAGCTCAAGCAGTTACTGGCCTTGTGATTTACTGACTTCATCTCTCCCAGGAGCTGCCCTCATCATGCCACCTGTTGAAGGACTTCTGCAAAGGGATGTGGCATACCTGCAAAATACCTGAAAATGTTTGTTCTAGGACAAGTCACCAGTTCCTGAGGATTTTCCAAACATAAACTAACCAGCATCAGGTGCAGCTGTGGGTAAAAGTTTCTTGATATCCCTGCAGTGAACTCTGTCCAAGGGAGTGAAGTGGGTGGACATGACATTGTCAGTGCTGCCCTGAGATGGCCCCACCAGGGGCTGAAAAGTGGATTCTCATTTTGAAGTTCTGCTTCCACTTAGGATCACAGTGATGCTGGTTTTTGAGCTCTGTAATTCACTGTTAAGGATACAAACTCTGGG
>CAUYPK010142491.1:0-22787 GCA_963574355.1 Loris lydekkerianus
CTGTTAGAGTTTCTCTTATAAATTGAGGTGCATTCTGGTTGGGTGCATAGATATTAATAATTGAAATCTCATCATATTGAGTATTACCCTTAACAAATATGAAGTGACCATTCTTATTCTTCCTTACTTTTGTTGGTTTAATGCCTATTGTATCTGCAAATAAAATTGCAACACCTGCTTTTTTTCTGATTACCATTTGCCTGAAATATGGATGACCATCCTGTCACCCTGATTCTATATTTATCTTTTAAGGTAAGATGTGACTCTTGTATGCAGCCACTATCTGGCCTGAGTTTTTGTATCCAGTCAGCTAACCTGTGCCTCTTTAGAGGGCAATGTAAGCTGTTCACATTAATGGAGAATATTGATAACTCTGGTAAAATTTTGGGTATCAAGTTTTTCGAATGTCCAGTGGACATTTTTAATCCTTTTGCCACTGTGGAAGTTGGAGTTTGATCAAAAGTTTCTGAGTGAGTTTACGTTTGTGGTAGAGGATTGGACTGGTCATTGTGGAGGATAGGTCTGAAAATATCCTGAAGAGCTGGTTTGGTTATGGCAAATTTCTTCAATATATGAATGTCATTAAAGTGTTTAATTTCTCCATCATAAATGAAACTCAGTTAAGCTGGATACAGGATCTCAGGTTGAATGTTCTTTAGCTTTAGGAGATTAAAAGTCTATGACCACCCTCTTCTGACTTGAAAAGTTTCAGCAGAGAGATCTGCAGTCATTCTAATATTCTTCTCTTTGTAGGTATTGGATTTCTTATGTCTGGCTGCTTTGAGAATTTTCTCCTTCATATTAACTTTAGCGAAGTTAATTATGATATGTCTGGGGGATGTCTTATTGGGATTGAGTCATTCTTGGGTTGTGAAACTGTCTGCTATCTGAATTTCAGAATCTCTTTGCATGTCTGGAAAATTCTCTTTTATAATTTCATGTAGAAGGGCCTCTGTACCCAGCTTGGCCACTTCATCTGTTTCAGAGATTCCAATGAGGCAGATATTAACTTTCTTCGAATTTCCCAGAGTACACTGAGAGAATGATCCATTTTTGCTCTCCATTTCTCTTCCTCGTTGAGAGTTTGGGAGGGTTCAAAGGTTTTGTCTTCAATGTCAGAAATCCTGTCTTCTGCTTGCTGCAATCTGTTACTGAGGGAATCTACTGTATTTTTCAGATCTTTGCGGGCTGAAAAATTCTTGCTTTAGTGTGTCAAAGTCTTTTGTGGTTTGGTCTTTAAATTTGTTAAATTCTTGAGACAACATTTGAATTTCTCCTTCAATTTCTAATTCTGATTTTGAATTACTGCTTGAATTTCTAATTCCAAATTTTCTTGTTTTATTAATCTTTTTTTGCAATCCAAATTGTGAATTTGATTTCTGACACCTCGGCCAGCTGTTTGTGAATGGGATCTTCAGTTTCACCTGTCATATTTTTCCTTGGGTGGGGGAGTTGATCTATCCTGGTTATTCATGTTACCACAGTTTTTCCTCTGATTCTGCTCCATAATTGTTATATACCCTTTGATTTTGCCCGTGGAGCTTTGTCGAGGACCCGTACAGTGCTATGGCCTGAGAAATTTGGGCCCTGTTTGGTGTGTTGGGGCTAAGTGGTTCTGTCTTGTTTTCAGTGTAACAGTTACTCTTGGTTGAAGTCTCAGCTGTGGAGAAATACCAGCAATTAGGTCTTTCCGCCACACAGGCAACAATTGGAAAAGGAAAATCAAACCTTCCTATAACCACACAGCCAGGGCACCACCTGAATAGTCCTTGGGTGATTGGCTCAGTTAAAAAGGTCCAAATCAATTGTCTCAGTAAGCACCTGTCTCATGTGGGAGAGTTTAAAAGGTCTCTGGCAACTGGATCACAGGGGTCTGGTGACTACTCTGATATGGCTTGCTCCAGTGCTGCGTGGAGTCAGTAGGTGCCACCCAGCAAATAGATCAGTCTGGGAAGGTTGATGCCTTCTTTCCCATCTTGCACCTCTGTTACATCCTGTCGCTGATCGTCCCGCAGGGCTTTGACTTAGTTGCCCGTAGTGAATAGATACTCTAGGAGTTTGCACCTGCCTGAATCACAAGGAAGTCTATTTCTGCTCAGCCAGGCTGCTGCGCTCTGCCTCTGTCTAGCAGGGTGAGGTGAGGCCTGACAATCTCAGGTGCTTGATGTAGGCTGGGGAGTGTTCCCTCAGTTCCAGCCCCACCCCTGATTGATGTTACTGACAGAATAGAACAGACTTACTTTGCGGGAATTTGTTTTTGTCTCTGCTAAATTCCCCTGCAGAAGAGAAGCTGTTTTGAGTTCCCAGAGCGTGTGCCTCAGGCCCTGTATTTGCTCCTGTAGGTTTGTATTCAGTTACCTGTCAACTCTAGCCTCCAGTCTTCCTTTGTCTATAGGCTGACAATCCCCTGAGGGCTGGGTGTTTCTGAGGCTCAGTAAGCAGTCCTCTGGTTCAGTCCTGCCCTGGGAACTTCCCAGGTCTGCGAGTGTGTTTCTAGGCTCTGTGTTCCACCCAGGCCCATACTGCCTCAGGGAAACCCTTTACTCATGGGGCCTGCGTTTCCATCCCAGATCTGTTCCGTGGGGTTGCCACCAAAGTAGATGCCTGGCCTCCTCTTGTTGCTCAGTGTGGCAGGGTGGTGTTGCTTCAGAATATTCGGGAGTCAGCCCTATTGTTGCTATAAGATGGCTGCTGCTCTGCACCTTGGGGCACCGCTGCTCCGGTGTGGTTCCCGCTCAGCTGACTGTCCTCTCCTCACTACTGTGCCCCATAGTCAGCACTCACAAGCTGCAGTTTAGGCACTGTCCACACCCCTCGAGAAATCACCCAAGAATCTGGACTCCTGGGGGACAGGCCTCCAAACCTCAGAGTGAGAGTTGTGGGGAGTGCTGGGAGCTCAGAGTTGCAGGTAGAGAATATATTCAGTTTTCTACAGTTTTATGCCTGGCAGGAGAATGCCATGGTACCCTAGTAGTGGAGGTAGGTCCAGTTTTTAGAGGGTCTCTCCTGTGGAGTATAGGAGGAGGACCTTTGAACTCTGCCCATTTGTTTGTGGGGCACTCCAAGCCATTCTCATGGGGGAGGGGACTCCCATCCGCTTGGTGATGGAGTTTCTACCTTTTGTTTGTATCCTTGGTGTCGCAGCTCCTCTCAGCGGGGTTGATGTGCATTATTCAACCTTCTCTCTTGGTGCAGCTCAAATCCACCAGGTTACTTGCTAAATTTCTGTCCTTTAACTCTCCTGGATGGGAGCCTCTGTGAAAAGCTGGCTTCAGTCAGCCATCTTATCTCCGCCCCAAGATGTTAGTTTCATCTCACGGTTTTTTATTTGGTTCTAAATGTCTATTTATCTATTTTTTTTTTTTTTTTTTGCCAATACAATGCTGTTTTGATCACTCTAGGTTTGTAATATAGCCTAAAGTCTGGTAGGATGATGCCCTAACTTTATTTTAAGTACTAAGAATTGCCTTGGCTATACAGGGTTTTTCTGGTTTCATATAAAACAACTATTTTTTTCCCAAATGTTCAAAGTATGGTGTTGGTCTTTTAATAATGATTGCATTGCATCTGTGGATTGCTTTGGGAAGTAAAGACATGTTAACAATTTTGATTCTTCCCAGCCACCAGAAGGTGCTGATATGGATGTGGAAAGAAGGGGAACACTTCTATATTGCTGGTTGGAATACAAACTAATAGTCTCTTTGAAAAGATGTATAGTGAATCCTCCAAGAACTCAAAATAGACCATTCATTTGATCCTGATTACTATTACTATGTATCTATCTGGAAAAAAAATGATTTTATCATAAGGACATTGCACTAAATCTTTTATTGCAGCTCAAATTATAATCACCAAGATGTGGAAACAACCTAAATGCTCATCAACGCAGGAATGGATTAATAAACTGGTATATGTGCACCATGGGAAACTATTCAGCCATAAAAAAGATGGAGACTTTACATTTTTTATATTAACCAGGATGGAGTTGAAACATTCTTTTTAGTAAAGTATTACAAAGATGGAAAAGCAAGTATCCAAGGTACTCAATACTAATATGAAGCCAATAGACTATCTAATACACACCCACAAAAGAAAAAAACTCAATTCAACTCAAGTTGGAAGTAGGGAAAAGGGGGGAGGGGGACAGGGAGGAGGAAGGGGGATCATTATACTCTCACCTAATGGGCACAATGTAAAGATGTATGGCATACCTCCTGGGTGCGGGACACAAATACAGCAGGGACTGTATGTAACAAATGGAAGCATTGTAACCTAATTGTTTGTACCCTTCCATTAATCTGAAATAAAAAAAGGGATTCTCTTTGGTAGTGTGTTTGTATTTCTTACTTTTTATTTTTTATGTATCTATTGTAGGATTTATGTTTTGCATTTACCTTGAGGCTTGCAAAAACATTTTATAATCCATTATTTTAAAAATACAACTGCTTATTCTGCTTATAATCATACAAACAAATAAACAAACAAAAAGAATTCTAAAAGAAATTCTGCACTTTAAATTCCCCCATAGGCTTTTGAACATTTCATTTTTTCTATCTCTATCTTTTTATATTATTTATCTCTCAAAAAGTGGTTGTAATTATTATTTTTGATCAATTTGTCTCTTACTCTTACTACTTAAGATATAAAGGATTTATACACTGCAATTGCAATAAAATATTCGTTATTACTGTTACCAGTGACTTTTTACATTCAGATTTACTTACTGTTCCTTAATGTACTTTTCTTTCATATTGAAGAACTCCTTTTTAGCACTTATTGTAGGAGAGGTCTTATGGTTATGAAATCCCTTAGCTTTTGTTTGTTTGGAAAAGTTTTTATTTCTCTGTCATGTTTGAAGGGAATTTTTTGCAGGATATAATATTCTAGGGCTATAGTTTGTTTTTTACCTTTAGCACTTTGAACACATCATACCACTTTCTCCCGTTCTGTAATGTTACCACTGAGATGTCTGCTGCCAGCCATATTGGGTCTGCTTTACATGTTAATTATTTTTTTTCTGTTTACCTTAGAACTTTTCCTTTATCTGTGACTTTTAGATGCTTGATTATTAACTGTATTAAAATAGTCTTGTTTGGGTTACATTTTCTTGGTGTTCTCTATGACCTTCTTGTACCTAAATATTGATATCTTTCCTTAGGTTTGGGAAATTGTCTGTTTTATTTCCTTGAATAGTTTCTCTACCCTAATCTCTTTATCTAACTCCTCTTTACAGCCAATAATGTTTAGATTTGCCCTTTTGAGACTATATTCTAGATCCTGTAAAACTGCTTTATTATTTTTTATTTTTTGTCTTCTTTTTTTTTGTATTTTTGAATAGCCTATTTCCGAGCTTACTAATTGTTCATCTTGATCAGTTCTGCTGCTGAGACTATGATTCATTTTCTATTTTATCAATTGAATATTTCAACTCTACATTTTCTGATTTTTTATGATTTTAATCTTTGCTAAATTTTTCTGATAAAATACTGAATTCCTTCTCTGTGTTGTCTTGAATTCCATTGAACTTCCTCAAGACAGCTATTTTTTTATTTTGCTGTTTTTTGATTTTGGTTTAATATGAGGGTACATACAATAAGGTTATATTATCTGTGTTTGTAAGGTAAAGTCCAAGATCTGAATTGTAGTTGAGTCCTTCACCCAAGAAGTATACCCTAAACCCCTATATTGTACCCAGACAGCTATTTTGAAGTTTTTGTCTAAAAGGTCACATAGCTCTATCACTGTGGGATTGATCACTGGTACCTTATTTAGTTCATCTGGCAAGTTCCACTTTATCCTGGACATCTTGGATGCTTGTGAATGTTCATTGAGGTCTGCACATTGGACAGTTAGGTATTTATTTATTTTTATTATTTATTTTTTTTAGAGACATAGTCTCACTTTGTCATACTCTGTAGAGTGCTGTGTCATCACAGCTCACAGCAACCTTCAGTTCTTGGGCTTAGGTGATTCTCTTGCCTCAGCCTCCCAAGTAGCTGGGGCTACAGGTGCCCACCACAACACCCGCCTATTTTTTGTTGCAGTTTGGCCAGGGCCAGGTTTGATCCTGCCACCATTGGTATATGGGGCTGGCGCCCTGCTCACTGAGCCACAGGTACCGCTTGTAGGTATTTATTTTATTTTAATCTTTACAGTCTGGGCTTGTTTGATTCTATTCTTCTTCTTCTTCTTCTTCTTCTTCTTCTTCTTCTTCTTCTTCCTCCTCCTCCTCCTCCTCCTTCTCCTTCTTCTTCTTCTTCTTTTTGTAGAGAGAGTGTTTCACTTTATTACCCTCAGTAGAGTGCCGTGGCATCACATTGCTCAGAGCAACCTCTAACTCCTGGGCTTAGACCATTCTCTTGCCTCAGCCTCCCAAGTAGCTGGGACTACAGTTGCCCGTCACAACACCTGGCTATTTTTTTATTAAAGTTTTGCTGGGGCTGGGTTTGAACCCACCACCCTCGATATATGGGGCCAGCGCACTGCCCGCTGAGCCACAGGTGCTGCTCGATTCTATTCTTCTTGAGAAGGCTTTCCAGATAATCAACAGGAATTGGGTATTGTGATCTAAGTCTTTGACAATGATATCCAGGAATATGCCAAGCCCTGAAATGTTGTGTCTCTTGCAGACTTGTCATGTGACCACCTTGTTGGACTTGAGTAAGATATTGGAGGATGCCCAGTATTACCAGGCATAAATCTCTGACACTCTTCCTTCACTCTCAGTACTGGGATGCTGAAGTTGGGATGATGTAGGCACCCCCTCATGTCTACCACAGCTGGAGTTATCCCAGGTTACTCCTACAGCCAGCTCAGTCTCACCCAAAGCCCTTGGTGACTATTGCCTGGCTAGCTCTGATATTTATTCAAAACCCAAGAGTTCTTTATTAAACAGGTGGTAAATCCTGCCAAGATACAGCCCTTCCAGTCAAGGAAGCATGTTTCCTTCTGGCCCAAGGTTTGTCTAAAAGTTCCATCCAGGAACCTAGACTTAGAAGCAAATGCTTCAGGAATCTGCTTGGTACTTTATTTTATTGTGGCTAAACTGATACCCAAGCTACAGAACAACGTCCTCTGAACTCATCCTTTTCCATTCCCCAAGTGGAGGAAGACTTTTCTTGAGATTCACTGCCTAGAGTTGAGAGAGTGGTGACATAGGCACTGGCTTGGCCACCACCTCTGGTATCTGACTGGCTCTGAGCCAGTACAGCTACTGGAATTGCGAAAGGCTACAGTCTTTCCTGACTGCCTTATGGCTTTGTTGCAGGCTCTAGACACCTTTTTGTCAGCTGGTGGTGGGGCTAGACAGAACTCATGTTTCAAGGTGGAGAATTTCCCTCCATCCAGGCTGTTCTAAATGTTCCCTCCATGGGCACATACAGAATTCTTCCCTGTGCAACATCCTCCTGAGACAGAGCTACTCTGAGTTCCAATATAAAGTCCCAGAGTCACTTCACTCTCCTTCTCCCAGAGACACATATTTTCTTTCCACTTGCTGCACTGATGTGGCACTTTAGGGGGCTGAGGGAGGAGCAATGCAAGACTGTCCTTTTTTCTCTTTTCACTGCCCCTTTATATAATGTGAAAATCAGCTACTTTGATCACTCATTTGATATTTGGTTCTTCTAAAGTTGCTTGCTTCATGAACAGTTGTTGAATTTATTGTTCATAAGGACAGACAATCACTGGAGGTTTCTATTTGGCCACTTTGCACTGGTCCCTCTCCCTACCCCTTTATTACACATCTAGTGTCCATGGGATCAGTAGCGATAATGTCTCCTTCATTTGTAATGTTAGTGTCTTCTCTCTCTTTTTGTTGCTTAAGCCTGGTTATAGTTTTATTAGTTTTATTGATCTTTTTAGATAGCCAGCTTTTGATTTTTTTTTTGATTTTGTTTATTGATTTCTTGTTTTTAGTTTCACTGATTTCTACTCTAATTTTGATCATTTATTATTTCCTGCTTCCCTGAGGCTTAACTATCTCTTTGTTATTTAGTTTCCTATGGTATAAACTTAAATAACTGATTTTAGATCTTTCTTCTTTTCTAATGTGTGTGTTCAATACTGCAAGTCTTTCTCTAAGCACTGTTTTCGCTACATCTACTAAACTTTGTAAAGCTGTATTTTCATTTCATTTAGTTCAAAATATTTTAAATTTGAAACTTCTCTTGAAACTTTTTTTTTTTTTTACCCATAAGTTATTTAGAAAAATGTTGTTTTCCAAATACATGAATGGCATCAACATCTGCTTTAATTTCTTTGTGATCTGAGAACATATTTTATATGGTTTTACTTTCTTTTGTACTTGTTAGGGTGTATTTTATGGCCCATAATGTAGCCTGTAATGGCTCTTAGATCATTAACCTGGGGGCACCTTAGTGTCACTTTATTCATGGGCCACTCTTCACCCCACAAGAACACATTATGAATGAATAATTATTCTCTTCTATTGATTGAAATGCAGATAATAAAGAGTCAAGGCTCTGGTTTAGTTTTTGTTTAAGACAGTAAGCTTATACTAAACTCAAAAATTCATTTACTTCATTTTCAAAAAGAATTATTGAGTGATTACTCTGTGCCAGACCCTGTTCTGGGTGCTGGAAATAAAATAGTGAGTAATTCATACATAAATATCCACCCCAAGGTAATTATATATAGCATGGAAATTTAAATAATAAATACAATAAATAAGAAATGACATAGCATGTCAGCAGGTTATAAGTGCTACAGATCAGCAAAAGTAAATCTGATGTAAAACACTTGGAAGTCATCATTCTTGTCCTAATAACAAGAACAAATAAGAATAAACTATAGATCAACAACATTTTTAGGATCAAGCAGATAACTGAGGTTACAGGGCAAACTACACCCCTGAAATGTATATATCAGAGCAAATACAATAAGTCATAGGCAAGATATTCTAACCTTGAGTAGAAACCACAGAAACCGTAAACTGGTAGAAATACATATGAGAATTGTTTTGAATTGTTGGAGGCTAAGCATGGATGAGAAACTGATTGCTTGAGGACGAGAAACTGATTTGTGGCATGTTTAGGTCAGACGTCATCTTATCAGGTTATCACAGAGAAGAACCAAGAGAGATCTTCTTTTGGCCCTGTCAGGAGGAGGGAAAGAGTGATTTTTGTGAAATACTGTGAAAGTGTTCTCAATAAATAGGCCTACTCTCAAAGGGAAAGACGGCCAGAACCTTATTCAATTTGTAGAAAGCCATTTCCTTCTCTCTGGACAACTTTAGGCTTCCTGGCTTACCTACAGGCAGAAAAATAAGTTAAAAAAATGTGAAGGTTACAGTCCCAAAGAAACCAAAGCATCTAGAAGAAGACAAAGAGTAAACATGAAGTTGGACCTATCCTCAGGCTTTCTTATATGATGAGAAGAAAATGTCAGAAAAAATGAAAGTGGAGGCCTTTTTTTCTGACTCAAACTGTTGCAAAGAGACAAGAAGCAGGTATCATACAAATTAACCTATTGTGGCTAGTATTCCCTCCTCTTCCAGGAGTACAGAGACAGGCTGAAGAGAGTGGGTCATATGTATATCGGACAATATGTGTCTCAATGGGCAAAGCGAGGGCTCACATGTAGGGCTGGGTAGGTAGGGAAAGACTGCCAAGAAGAAATTATTAGCACAGTCCTCAAGGGTGAGTTCCAAAGAAGGGGAAGGAGGAGAGGAGAGCAGTCTGGGCAGAGCAAGCATCATGAGCATAAGCCTAGAGGAAGAGAGAACAGGGCCTATTTGGGAGTTTATAAGAAATTTAATGAAACTGGAGTATTAAGTGTCATGAATGGAGTGGAATAGGGTTAGAAAATGAAGCTGAAGCAGGAGGAATGTGTCAGATCATAAAGAGTATTCGGGTTATGGCTAAGGAACTCAGACTTGAAGAGCAATGAAAAACCATTGGAGGAATAGCATCAACAGCTTTCTATTTTATAAGATGATTCAGGTTGATGTATGAGGAATGGATTGTAGGTGATGGTGGTGGGGGTTATAAGGAAATTCCTATTACCCTGATTTGATCATTATTTGTTGTATACATGTATCAAAATATCACATGTACCCCCAAAATATGTACAACTCTTATGTATCAATCCAAAAAATATCAGAGTCATCAAATAGGAGTCCTAGTCCCTTACCTTAATCTAGATGAGAAATCGTGATAGTCTGAAAATCCTCATGGTGGTGGGCATGTATAACAGTTGATGAATCAGATAAAAATTCTTGTAATTAAGAGGCAGAATCTGTTGGTATGATTAGATGGGAGCACTGGGAAGAGAAAAAAGGGACTCAAAGATGATCCCAGGAATCTGGATGGGGATATAGTTTTTTGTCCAATACCCACAGTGTCTTTGACAAATGTTGTCTACATAGTGATTAATCTTTTTAGTAGCCTTTCAGAGGTTTTATGCAATGAGGATAATTATTTAAAGATATAATCTGTCTTAATTAGAGCATGCTGAATATGAAAACTTTGGATAAGTTTAAATTTTTGATGAGAAATTGCAAACATTCAAATATAAAAATTTGTAGGAATGAAAAGCAAAGAAAGCCTATTTTAATAGGCTTTTTAAAATATTGTACCCACTGGTGTCTAATCAGGAAGTTTTCAGTTCAAGCAGCAACTAGTTGTAGGCCTATTTAGACAATGATAAGCTGAGGATTCATTGTTTGCCACTTGTCAGGTCTGTCCTTGTTATTGATAAATAAATTATAGACAAACCGAGTTTGTAACTTTTCAGTTGGACAATGTTAAATAAATATGAAGCATTTACTGCCCTGAACTATTTACCTGATTGAGTTATTTTTAAATTGCCCTGTGATAGCATTGCCAAATACTGAAAGCTGACACATCATCTTAGCAGAGGTAAAGTTTTATTATGAAATTGGACGTGAACTTATCTGGCAAGAACATAACTTCTGAAATGTTCTTGCCTAAAATGTTTTCTCATATAAACTTATGTGAATGTCATATAAAAATTTAAAGGTCTTTTGTGGCATAGATGAGCCTAAGACCTATAGAGAAGTGGTTAAAGAACCTTCTGATGGTCACATGTCACCTTTGGAACTGAGTCAAGACTCAGTCATTTGTTTTAAGACCATCAGGTTGTTGTCTATTGATTATCTTGCATTCCCACATGTGACTGATCTCTAAATTCAGATGGGTGCTATTATTAATTGAAGAAAATGATGAAATATATATGTATTTGGATTCATGTTCTTAGAAGAAGTTTATAAGAATCAATGCATTTTTTCCTCAGTTAAATATTAAGACTACAACCTCCTTCATGTAAAGGTCAGATCCCCTTTGTGGGGGATCCTTGAAAAAGTGTCTCATATCCCCAAATTGGGAACCTGAGTATTGTAGATTGAATTGTATTCCACAAAAAGACATTTTGAAGTCCTGACCTCCAGCACCTGTCACTATGAACTTATTTGGAAATAGAGTATTTATCATGTACTCAGCATGAGACTATACTTAATTAAATGGGATAGTAATTCAATATAACTGATATCTGTTATATGATGAAGAGAAAAGATACTCAGGAGAAACCATCATATGGTTGTGGAGGCAGAGATTGGAACCACGCATCTATAAGTCAGTGAATGCCAAAGATTCTGGCAGCCCCCGAATCTATAAGAAAGACATGGAACAGATTCTACCCTAGAGACTGAAGAGAGTATGACCCTTGATTTTAGACTTCCAGCCTCAAGTACTATGAGGCAGTGAATTTCTGTTGTTTTAAGCTACCCAGTTCGAGGTACGTTGTTACAGCAGCCATTGTAAAGTAATGCACTGGTCTTCTGAAAAGAGTTGGTGTTGAGGGCTGCTCAAAGTCTATGGGAGACAAGTGTTCAGGTAGAATGTCCATGGTAGTTATTTTCCTGATTTGTTTTCTTTCATCTAGGTGCTACTGCTTTCAGTATAGTGGTTCTCTTTTACCTATACTATGCACACAATGGATTTTAAGTAAGATCTCTCCTCTTGCCTTTATCCACTCTACATCTTCCTATCACTTTATACCTACTCCTTCTTCTTTAAGTGTGGAGGGCTACCTAGCATTTATTAATTAGGTTTGTTGTAGGGGATGAAAGTGAATGGAGTAAAGCAATGATTATTTTTATGAGCTCTCCTACATTTTACTTTAAGAAAAAACTCAGCTTGCTTTTATTGCAAACATTAAGGTTTATTTCCTCACAGGTTCTTTTCTTCTAAATTGAGCCTCATGTATCCTGTCATTTGGATCCTAACTGAATATTTGGACCCTAACTGAATATTTGGACTCTTTTTCCTGTACCAGCCAAAGAATAAAGCAGAAGTCCATACTGAGGAAAGATAACAGAAAACCAGGAAGTATAGTGTTTCAGGGGCATAAAATACATATGATTATTCCCCTTGGCCATTTTATTCCAATTATTTACAAAGGCAATTTTCTCACATTATTGTTCAATGTAGTCAAATGTAAGGCTTTTAAAATGTTAGTATGATACTGGCTTTAAATCTTACTATTCCAATTACTTCATACTTCTTCATTAAACTTTGGAGTTGGGAGGGATCTTAGAAGTCAGGGAGCTCAGTAAGATCTCTTCTCTGGAAGTGCTGAAACTTGCAAAAGTTCATAGAATTAATAGATGGCTGCCTCCCAGGCCTCCTGTGTTCTGTTCTAGTATTCTTTTGGCCAAATTTCTGTAATTTAAAAATGAGAGTTAGGTTCCTTTCAGAAAGTGATATTGTTGATCCTCTTGCAATCACGTGTACTGTAGTTCAAGGTTTGATGACTTTAAATGCAGAAATGATAGCACTTCTTTGTGTCACCTATTCCAGTTCCCTTTTATTTCAAATAGACCTGCAAAATTTATCCTCCCATCAATAAGACAAAAGATTCAAATGATGAGATAGCTAGTTTACAATACAATTTCAAAATTAAATAATGTAAATTTCTCAGTTTTGATAATTATACTATGACTATGTAACAGGTTAACATTAGGGAAAGCTGGGTGAGGGACATGATAGAACTCTTTAATATTCTTTAAACTTTTCTGTATGTCCAAGTTTAGTTCGAATTTAAAAGTTTTTAAAAAATGAGTAAGTGGGAATTTGAAATGTACCGATGACTTTCCTATTTAACTTTGTTGCTGAAAAAAGTAAGTTTGCTGAGTCCCTCTTATCATCTTGTGAAAATTGCATTTTGTCAATATCATTAATAATTGTACAATAGACTATGTGCTTAGTGACTACAATTTGTATAAAGTAAAGAAAAGATCTGTTTGTTATGAGAGGAAAAACAAAGAATACTATTTGGAGCAATGCAGTAATTGGATAATCCTCTGTTCAAAAAACCATAGTGCTCTACTTTTTCTGGGGAAAATGAAGCTATTATCAGCTAGAGTCCAAAACTGGTACACTCTTTTCCTCATATTCATTCCTATATAGTCAACTGTTGAGTGCTATTTGTAAAGCTCCGTTCTTGTTGGAAAGACAGACAAAAGTGATATTAGATAGTTTGATAGTGCTATGGTAGAGGGAATCCCATGGTTTTATTGATGCACAATGGAGGAGAAGTTCTAATTTGACCTTTGGGTTTAGCTTATCAGGGGCAAATTCTTGGAGGGACTACCTGAGGGTGAATCTTCAAGGACAGCAGGAGGTAACCAAGCATAGAAGGTGAGAATTTCAGAGAAGCATTCTCAGAAAAGACAGGAATATGAGCACAAGGGTGAGAAAAATTTTACATGTTTGGACAAGTAGTTCATTACAATTGGGTCATGAGATGCATGTGTATGTGCGAGGGGTACTGGGGCAATACCTTTTATCTTGAACCCTTTGAGGAAAGAGAAGCAGTTTGAACCCATTTTGTTTTAAAAGGATCACTCTGGCTACAGAATGGAAAGTGAATTGCAAGTGAACTTGAAGGGAAACAGGGAACCTAGTGAGAAGGTTATTGCAATAGAATAATAGAATAACGGTGGCTTGAAGCAGGGTGGTGGCAGTAGGGGTGGTCAGAATTGTACTCTTCAGAGAGACATTTAGAAAGTAAATTGAAAAGAAATTGGTGCCTTATTGGATGTGAGGTTTTTACTAAGGGTGAAAGATGGTGTCTACATTTTTTTCTTTTCCATAATGAACTACCTTCAAATTTGTTTAAATATCTTCACCTTCTTGTCTAACTGAAATCTGGATTTTCTAAGGTTTCTATTTTCCTTGAGGTATTTTTAAATGAAGAGGCAGAGTAATAGGAACAACATATGTTCCAGGGTAACGGTATATGGAAATAAAAGACAGAGGTCAAATTTTAAAAAATATTTTGTAGTTATTTTATTTAAGGAAACTGAACAAAGAAACATAGTCTAGTTTCACTATGAATTTATTATTTTCTAGGCATATCCTCACATGGAATAGGGAGAGAAGGCACAAGCAGATTACACTGCCCCCTGAGAACTGATAATCTTGCTATATCACTGCTCAAGTGAGAGACCTGGAAGTAGTGACAGTGTCTGTGTCACCATTACTCTCTGTGGCCTCTTCTAGACGATTACTCCTTTTTGCTGTGATTAAATCTCTTTGATATCATGAAAGTCCTATCATTGAGGTTTAAAATTTTCTCCCTCTCTATATTGCTGTCAACTATCCTGCTTATTCATCTCTAGGACTGGAACCTTGTCCCCAGTTTTCCTTTCCACTCTAAGTCCCTCCATCATCCTAGGATGACATTAGTGCCTACATGGATGACTCATCTATATCCTGGCCTCCTAGTTCCAATAACCCTCTTCTCCAGTCCTCCTCAATTAACCCTCCCCACAGCTGCACCTCACCTCGTCATCATTCATAAGTGATCCATATCCAAAATCTCTAATTTCAGTACCTTATTCTATTACTATAACCATCTCTCCATCCAGCTCTATAGTTCAGGTACTATAGGAGTTCACTCCTCAAAGACATCTAAAGTACTTACCCTTTATTTTCTCCCAATCAATAAATCCTGCCATTTCTTTACTTCTCTTTTTATCCAGCTGACTTCCACAATTAATCATTTTAATAGCATCTTTTTCAATACCCCAAATGCATTACATTGTTTGTCTTTTAATTGCATCAAATTGAAAACATCCCACATACATTAGTGTAACTGTCTACCTCCTCCAGTTGTGCCAACAGACAAAAGCTGTGACCTGTCACAGGACAGGTGATTTCTAATATGAATTCATGTATGTGAACTTGAAGTTGGCCTTCAATTCTTAACAACAAACCTGTCATATTTCTACACTCCATCTGATTTCTCTCTCTTGACAAAGACTATTTCAAAATTTTTCTTCAAATCGTCACCCTGCACTAAGTCACTCTGTACATAACCTCTCCTTCCCCTGACGTATTAAGGAAAAGGTGACCACAGAAGGCAACTCACAAAGTCTGCCTGTACCTGAACTACACCCATTTTATCTTTCTTCATTTTTGCCCCGATACAGGACCTGTGTCCATCCTTCATTCTGATGCTAGGGACTCAAGTTAAGCTTCAGATCTCATAATCTCCCACTTTTTAAGAACCTTTATATTCAAGAAACTTAAAATACTATTTACCCCTTCTCTATTATTTCCAACATCTAACTCCCATCTGATTTGCTTCAGATTTTATACATGCTTAGTTCTTTCTCATTTAAAGAAAAATAAGTGCCCACTTTATTCTTCTCTGTAGGACCAAACTTACACCCACTACTTCTAAGTCCCCCCTTCTATTCACTCCTCAACTCAACACAAACCAGCTGCCATCCCACTGTGCCATTAACCAGCTTTTGCTAAAGTTATCAATGGACTCTATGTCACAAAATCACCCAAACACATGTTAAAATCCTCATTTTACTTGGTCTTTTGTCAACATTTACCCTATGGGCCACTCTCTCTACTTTTGTAATAAAAGCAAAAATTTGCCTTAGCATTCATGACACACACACACACACACACACACACATATATATATTTTCTTTTTCCCTTTCTCACCACTACCCTATTCACTTCCTCCTTGGCAGGTACATTGTTTTCCTCTACCTGCATCCCAAACTCCAAGGCAGCATGTGGTAAGAGAGCACGTCAAACAAAAAGATGGAGCATCTTGTGTCATTGTATTCTGAATTCTTTGATGCCATCGCACTGTGGGATGGCAGCTGCTTCAGACTTGATCTGTACCCTAGGCTAAAGGCTGTTTTGTAAGGCAAGCTCCATTTTTATCTGGTTTATATTATTGGAATTTCATTTAAAAATGTATTATTTTTTCTGTATGTTCACACATACTTTGGCCTACTTCACTGACTATAGTGAGCTTGAGTCTAAGAAAGAAAACCTGTTGGTGTTATTTTAAGTTCAAATTATCTGTCTTCCCCCAGTGCATAAGTCATTTGCAGAGACAAACTAAGGCTTGTATGTAAAGATTTCAGACAGTATACAGTATGCTGAATTCAGTGGTGCCTCATTCTGACTCAGTGGAAAAATAAGTTTCTTTATTCCACTGGCTGAACTTGATCTATCTTGGATTGAAAAACCTGTAATGGCTTTGAACTTTTGCTGATGCCCTAAAATGGAAACTGCCAACTAGGGATGGCAATATAAACAAGACTGATAAGTATACTAATTATTTCAAGGCATAGATTTTCTATAAAGGACTGATGGGAAATACTTTAAATGTTACCCAATGAGAAAAGGAAAGGCACCATTTTAGCAAATAGGATGCTTAATCAGTAAAAGAAGGCCTATTAAAAATCAGTTTAAATCTTAAGCATGAAAACGTACTTTAGTGAACATCAAGTTGGGTGTTCAGCCTGTTCTCTCCAATATTATTTCCATTCAAAACACATTTATTGAAGATTGGTATATGTTAAGCATCCTCTTCCATGACATGTTATACAGATGAATGAGTTATGGTTTCTTTCCTTCAGGAGCTTGCAATATATTCTGCAGAATTCTCATCTGTTTTGCATCAAATGATTAAACACTATAGTCTCTGAATTTCTCAGGGCAGGTTGAGAATGCAGAACATAATGGTGTGAAAAAAAAAAAATGGCACTGGCAAGCCTCCAGTTTCCAGAAAAACCCAAAAGGGAAGTAAAATTTTTTTCCAAGAGTGACTTAAGAGGCCAGGCACAGTGGCTCACACCTGTAATTCTAGCACTTCGGAAGGCAGGGGAGGATTGCTTGAGCTCAGGAGTTTGAGACCACCCTGAACAAGAGTGAGACTCTGTCTCTACTAAAATTAGAAAAATTAGGTGGGCGTGGTGGCAGACACCTGTAGTCCAAGCTACTCAGGAGGCTCAGGCAAGAGGATGACTTGACTCCAGGTGTTTGAGGTTGCTGTGAGCTATGATGACGCTGCCAGTGCTGCTGCTGCTACTACTACTAGCAATAGATAACATGGAGTTTATACTTCATTTCAGGAACTTTTCTTAAAAAATCCATTTATGGGCATATGGCTGGGGCAGGGGTGGGGGGAGGGTCGGGTGTCGGCAGGATCAGCGTGTGGGTTCCGAGTGTCTACTGGCTGCCTGGGCTGCCGGGCCAACACTTGGGTGGCTGTTGCCGCCGCTGCTCCTTGCTGCCAGAAGGTGATCTTGGGCGCGGAAGGGTGAGGGCGCCCGCCACAAGAGGAGGTGCCACTGCCGTGGCTGCCCACCTGCCAGGAAGGCGTTGTCTCCTCACCAGACTACGAGCTCCTTGAAAGGGGGAACTGTATCTCACTGATCTTTGTATCCACAGTGGTTAGCACTGTTCCTGATACATTGTTTTAGCTGAATTTTGGGACAGGGCCATTGCTTCACCAAGGTCTAATACTAGTAATGAGCACAGTGGGAGGCTACAGTTATAAGTAACTGTTTCTAGTTCCAAACTAAAAAGAAAAAAGAAATGGTTTGGAGCAGTGGTATATACAGAAGTGGTTGTAGATGGAGAAATTAAGAAAACAGCAAAATCCAGTAGTTCTTCTAATCCAAAATGGGATGAACAGCTAACTGCAAACATGACCCCACAGACAAAATTGGAATTTCGAGTTTGGAGTCATCACACTTTAAAAGCAGATGCTTTATTAGGAAAAGCAGTGATAGATTTGAAACAAGCTTTATTAGGAAAAGCAGTGATAGATTTGAAACACAATAGAAAATTGGAAAGAGTGAAAGAACAATTAAAACTTTCCTTGGAAAACAAGAATGGCATAGTGCAAACCAGTGAATTGACAATTGTGCTTGATGGATTGGTGATTGAGCATGAAAATCTAACAAACTTCAGCTCATCTCCAACCATAGAAATAGAGCAAAATGGTGATGCCTTACATGAAAATGAAGAGCCTTCAGCAAGGACAACTACCAGGGTGGCCACTGGTAGTTGTACTAATGGAATAGATAGCCATGTACCTGCAAACACATTGGTCTAAAACTCATCCAGTTCGTATGTAGTTAATGGAGATGACACATCTTCATCTCTGTCTCAGGTTGCTGCCAGACCCCAAAATACACCAGCTCCCAAACCACTTACATCTGAGCCTGCCAGTGACACTGTTAATGGAGAATCATCATCATTTGCACCAACTGATAATGCTTCTGCTACCAGGACTCCAATAGTGTCTGAAGAAAACGCCTTTTCTTTAAGTTGCACTAGTTCTATTAGTCAAAGATCTTCCAGTTCAAGAAATAGTGACTTCCTCAGAAAACGATGAATATATTCCTTCCAGCAATGCAGAATTGGGAGCTGAAGTTAGAAGTGTATTAGACCATGACACTTCTAATTCTGGAAATAGTTCTGCTTTTGAAGCAGCCAAATTAAGACAGCCAGATGGGGGACAGCACCTGTCACTCAAAGGAGTAGAGTGCCAGCCCCATATGCCAGAGGTGATGGGTTCAAACCCAGCCCCAGACCAAAAAAAAAAAAAAAAAAAAAAAAAGACAGCCAGAAGGGTGTGCATAACCTGTGCTGCAACAGTCTGGAAATGCCAACACAGAGACTTTGCCCTCAGGGTGGGAACAGAGAAAAAGATCCTCATGGTAAAAACTCCTATGTGGATCATAACTCGAACTACCACTGGGAGAGACCACAACCTTTAACTCCAGGTTGGGAAAGAAGAGTTGATAATCATGGAAGGGTTTATTATGTGGATCATAACACCAGTACAACAACATGGCAGCTGCCTACCATGGAATCTGTCTGGAATTTTGAACAGTGGCAATCTTAGTGGAGCCAATCTCAGGGCACTGTGCAACAGTTCAATGAGTGATACCTATATTCGCTTCAATGTTAGCTGTAGAAAATGACCCATATGGACCTTTGCCAACAGGCTTGGGAGAAAGAGTGGATTCAACAGACAGGGTTTACTTTGTGAATCATAAACAAAAACAACCCAGTGGGAAGATCTAAGAACTCAAGGTTTACAGAATGAAGAACCCCTGCCAGAAGGGTGGGAAATTAGGTACACTTGTGAAATTGTTAGGTACTTTGTCAATCATAACACAAGAACAACAACTTTCAAAGATCCTTGCAATGGGAAGTCATCCATAACTAAATGTGATCCACAAATTGCTTGAGTGCAGATTTAGGTGAAAACTTGCTCACTTCCGTTATTTGTGCCAGTCTAATGCACTACCCAGTCATGTAAAGATCAATGTGTCCTGATAGATGTTGTTTGAAGATTCCTTCCAATAGATTATGGCATTAAAACCCTATCACTTGAGGAGGCAATTATATGTAATATTTAGAGAAGAAGGACTTGATATGGTGGCCTAGCAAGAGAATGGTTTTACTTGCTTTCACATGAAGTTTTGAACCCAATGTATTGCTTATTTGAGTATGCAGGCAAGAACAACTGTTGTTTGCAAATAAATCCAGCATCAACCATTAATCCAGACCATCTTTCATATGTTTGTTTCATTGGTCACTTTATTGCTATGGCACTATTTCATGGAAATTTTATTGATATTGGTTTCTCTTTACCATTCTATAAGTGAATGCTAAGTAAAAAACTTACTATTAAGGATTTGGAATCTACTGACACTGGATTTTATAACTCCCTTATCTGGATAACAGACAGAAACATTGAAGAGTGTGACTTAGAAATGTACTTTTCTGTTAACATGGAGATTTTGGAAAACAGTTACTTCACATGACCTCAAGTAGGGAGGTTCCAATATCTTGGTGACTGAGGAAAACAAAGATGAATATATTGGTTTAATGACAGAATGGCATTTTTCTCGAGGAGTACAAGAACAGAGCAAAGCTTTCCTTGATGATTTTAATGAAGTTTTTCCTCTTCAATGGCTACAGTATTTTGACAAAAAAGAATTTGAGGTTATGTTGTGTGGCATGCAGGAGGTTGACTTGGCAGATTGGCAGAGAAATACTGTTTATTCACACTATACAAGAAACAGCAAGCAAATCATTTGGTTTTGGAAGTTTGTGACAGACAATGAAGTAAGAATGCAACTATTATAGTTTGTCACTGGAACCTGTTGTTCACCTTTAGGAGGATTTGTTGAGCTCATGGGAAGTAATGGGCTTCAAAAGTTTTGCATTGAGGGGGGCGGAGGCAAGATGGCTGACTGGAGCTAGCTTTCCACAGAGGCTCCTGTCCAGAAGGAGCATTAAAGGACAGAAGTTTAGCAAGTAACCTGGTGGATTGGAGCTGAGCCCAGAGAGAAGGTTGAAGAATGCACATCAACCTTGCTGAGGCCAACTGCGACCCCAAGGATACAAACAAAAGGTACAAAATCCATCACCAAGTGGACGGCAGTCCCTTCCCTCATGAGAATGCCTCACAGTACTCCATACAAACAAGTGAGCAGGGTTCAAACATCCTCCCATTTTATCTCACGGGAGAGACACTCTAAAAACTGGACCTACTTCCCCTATTAGAGTACCGTGGCACTCTCCTTTCAGGCATAAAACTGTATAAAACTGTATATATTCTCTACCTGCAATTCTGAACTCCCAGCACCCCCCTCCACTCTCACTCCAAGGTCTGGAAGCCTGTCCCACAGGAGTCCAGATTCTTGGGTATTTTCTCAAGAGGTGTGGATGAGGCATGGACTGCTGCTGGTCAGTGCTGATTCTGTGGGACAGGAGTAAGGAGAGGATGGTCAGCTGAGAGGGAACCACACAGGAGTGGCGGTGCCCCAAGGCACAAAGCAGCAGCCGCAGCAGCAACAATAGGGCTCACCCCCCTGGATATTCCAGAGTCACACGCCTTGTCTCTCTGGGCAACCAGAGGAGGCCAGTCATCTTCTCTGGTGGCACTGTCTGGGACAGAAACACAGGCTCCATGAGTAAAGGGTTTGCCTGAGGCAGCACCGGCCTGGGCAGAGCTCAGGGACTAGAATACACACCTGCAGAGCTGGCAGATTTCCAGGGCAGGGCTGACCCAGAGGACTACTTTACTGAGCCTAAGACACACACACCCTCAGGTTATCATAGCTGAGACAAAGGAGGGCAGACAGAGGCTGGAACTGATAGCTGAGTGTAAGCTATAACCGGCCTGCCCCAACAGAAACTAAAGCCCAGACTAGGCAGCATCACAGACTGGGCCTGAGTCACAGTTTCTGTGAACTCAAACAGCTTATGATCTGTAGGGGAATATAGCTGGCAGGAATAGAAACAAATATTGTGAAGTTGTTCTGCTCTGTCAACAACATCAATCAGGGGCGGGGCTGGAACTGAGTGAACTACCCCAGCCTCCATTAAGCACCAGAGGTTGTCAGGCCTCACCTTCCCCTGCAAGACAGTGGCAGAGAGCAGTGGCCTGGCTGAGAAGACATTGATCTCCCTGTGATTCATGCAGGTGCAAACCCCTGGAGTATCTGCTCATTGGAGGCAATGGGGTCACAGCCCTGCGGGGTTATCAGTGATGGGTGTGAGAGAGGTACAAGGAAGGGAAGGAGGCATCAACCTTCCCGGACTAATCTATTTGATGAGTGGGTCCTCCTTACCTCACTGAGCACCAGAGCAATTCACACTTGAGTTGCTACTTGACCCCTGTGATCTAGTTGCTGGACACCTTTTGAACTCTCCCACATGAGACAGGTGCTGACTGAGACAATTGATTTGGACAACTTGAACTGGGACAATTGCCTGAGGACTATCCAAGTGGTACCCTGGGTGTGTGGTTGTAGGAAGGTTTGATTTTTCCATTTCTAATTGTTGCCTATGCAGGGCAGGGTGAAGTGATTGCTGGTATTTATACATAGCTGAGATCTTCAACCCAGAGGAACTGATTAACTAAGGTAGGACAGAGACCAGCTGAAAACAAGACAGAGCCACTTAGCCGCA
The DNA here is from genome assembly GCA_963574355.1 of Loris lydekkerianus. Classification (NCBI taxonomy): domain Eukaryota; kingdom Metazoa; phylum Chordata; class Mammalia; order Primates; family Lorisidae; genus Loris; species Loris lydekkerianus. The sequence goes on from CAUYPK010142491.1 coordinate 22,299, forward strand.
CCACACCAAGCAGGTCCCCAGTTTCTCAGGCTGTAGCACTGTATGGGTCCTCGGCAAAGCTCCAGGGGAAAAGGTGCAGACACCAGTCCAAGCTTTTGGGAAAAGTGCTGGTTAAGCACTACTCCTGGAGCCCCCAACCCAACTTCTATTTATCTGCTTACCTAGTCAAGCAGTGTAAAATCCTCATGGGGTGGAATCAGGGGAAAAAATCCCGGTAACATGAATAACCAGAGTAGATCAATGCCCTCAAGGAAAGATATGGCTGACACAACTGAAGATCCCATTCATAAACAGATGGCCTAGATGTCAGAAATGGAATTCAGAATTTTGATTACAAAAAAGATTAATAGAATAGAGGAAAAGTTGGAATTAGAAATTCCAGGAGCATTTCAAAAGTTGTCTCAAGAATTCAACGAATTTAAAGACAAAATCACCAAAGATTTTGACACATTGAGAGAAGAATTTGTAGCCCTCAAAAATCTGAAAAAT
>CAUYPK010142492.1:0-44784 GCA_963574355.1 Loris lydekkerianus
TTACTCCTGGCAGCTTGAAGAATCTTTTCTTTTGTCTTGAGTTTGGACAGGTTCATCACAATGTGTCTTGGACAACCTCTAATTGAGTTGAGGTGACCTTGGGTCTGATATCCCTCTGAAAGGAGTGTGTCAGAATCTTTGGTGATATTTGGGAAGTTTTCTTTTATAATATTCTCTAGTATGGCTTCCATTCCTCTGGGGCATTCTTCTTCCCCTTCTGGGATTCCTATGACTCGTATGTTTGAATGCTTCATAAAGTCCCATAATTCTGTCAGTGAAAGTTCTGCTTTCTCTTTCTTCTTTTTTGCCTCTGTGACTATCTATCTGAAGAACTTTGTCCTCTACCTCCGAAATTCTTTCTTCTGCATGGTCTAACCTGTTGCTGATACTTTCTATTGCATCTTTAAGTTCCCTAATTGACTGCTTCAGTTCCCTCAGCTCTGCTATATCCTTTCTATATTCTTCATATCATTCATCTCTTATCTGATTCTGTTTTTGGATTTCCTTTTGGTTATTTTCCACTTTATTAGCAGTTTCCTTCATTGTTTCCCTCATTTCCTTCATTGTTTTCATCATGTGTATTCTAAATTCCCTTTCTGTCATTCCTAACATTTCTTTATTGGTGGAATCCTCTGCAGTAGCTACACCATGGTCCCTTGGCGGGGTTGCTCTGGACTGGTTCTTCATGTTGCCAGGCGTTTTCTGCTGATTCTTCCTCTTAAGTGATTTGTCTGTTTCCTTACCCTAATTTTCCTTTCACTTCCTTTTACTCTTTAAGTTGCCATGCCTGTGGACTAGGGTTTCGATGAGTCCTTTTGGTACAGGACCAGAAGGATGAGAAGGTTGAAGAGCAAGAAGGGATAAAAGAAAGAAAAAGAAAGAAAAGAAAAAAGAGAAAGGAGAGTGGGTGGGTCAAAGGGGATATTGACAAAAAGAAGAGAGGCACAGAAAGAGGGAGACAGAGCAATATAGGTGTACAGTAGAGTACTTTGTCACAACCTTGAAAAAAACCCAACCTCTGGGGATGCCGGGTTGGGTGGATCCCTTGAGGTCAGCAGCTCTCTGGTAGCCTTATTTGACACAGTACCCCACTTCCACCAAGTAGAGAGGAAAGACAAAAATGATATAAATCAAACCAGAACAAGCAAATAAAACTTTACAGGATAAAATTGGAGAAAAAACTAAATAATAGGGGTAGAAACACTAGCAAAAATGAAGTTCTAATTATTGAAAATGGCAACAATGGGAAATTGTATTTAAACTAGAAAAATGGAGAAAGAAAAGTAAGAAAAAAAAATCTATAGGGAAAAGGTTGAAATTCAAAAACAAATCAACGACAACAAAATAAACAAAAACAGACAAGCCCCCCGCCCCCTGCCAAACAAACCAGTATATATGTCTTGCTGAATATTGTCTGGGCAACAGGTGATCTTCTGGGGTATGAGATGTTAATCACAATGCTGATACGACTGGAGGCCTCTGCTGATTTCTTAATCCCCGCAGGGTGGAGACCCTAAATCTCTCTTCAGCCCTCTTAAAAGGCACTTTAAACTTCTAAACTTGGCTAAGCAAAAGCTTTCCTAGGAAAGTGCTTGTTGCTGGGATCAGTGGCTTTCCACTTACCCAGTATGCCAAAACAGGTCTCACTCTGCCTCTGAGGGTTAAGGCTGTAAGGCAGCTCAGTCCCCGCCTTTAGACTGCTCAGTCACTAGATTACTAGCTCCTGCCCAGTCCTTGCTCTGTGACCCTGAGGGCGGAGCTTGCCAGGGCAGTTCTCTCACAATGGCTCCCCGTGGCCCACAGCTGAACACTATTAGCTCAGTGGCTCAGTCTGGGGCCCTAGACAATGCTTGAAGTTCTCCCCAAGGCCGTTCAACTGAGTGCCAAGTCCAAAAATAGCTCACAGTTAAGGCCTTTCCAGTTTGCTGTCTCATTGCTGCTGTACTTACAGCTGCTGGTGGGATTAGACCAATCGAACACATGCAACCACTTGCCAGTTTTCCACTGCTTTTGTACTCCTCTTGGGGTCCAGAAGTCTCTTGCTGACCCCCTGTGTCCTCAAAGGAATGATTATAGGCAGATCCCACCAGCCAGAGATGCCTGGAGCCTTGTCTCCCCAGACTCAACGGTGCCCAAGGTTGCAAGGAAGCTGTTACTCAGCCTCCATCTTGCTCTCACTAACCCAGAATAAGGTATTTAAAAAAAAAAAAAAAAAAAAAAAAAATATATATATATATATATATAGCTTGTATTCTGAAGACTATAACATGGTAAATGTTAAGGAAAATCTTAAATAAACAGAATGACATCCCCTTTTTATGAATCAGAAGATTAAGTGTCATTAAGATGACATTATTCCCAAAGTTGATTTACAGTGTTATCTGTAGCAAAATCCCACCTTTTTCTTTCTTTCTTTTTTTTTTTTTTTAAGAGACAGAGTCTCACTTTATCTCCCTTGGTAGAGTGATGTGGCATCACAGCTCACAGCAACCTCCAAGTCCTGGACTTAGGCAATTCTCTTGCCTTACTCTCCCGAGTAGCTGGGACTACAGGTGCCCGCCACAAGGACCAGTTATTTATTTATTTATTTTGGTTGTTGCAGTTTAGCCAGGGCAGGGTTCGAACCTGCCATCATTGGTATATGGGGCCGGCGTCCTACCCACTGAGCCACAGGTGCCGCCCTTCCACTTTCTTTTTTTGCAGAAATTGACAGGCTGATCTGAAAATTCACATGAAAAGGCAAGGGACCCAGAATAGCCAAAATAATATTGAAAAGATGGACAAAGTTGGAGGATTCGCAGTTCATTATTTCAAAGAAATACAGTAATCAAGGCAGTGTGGTACTGGCAGTGTGGCATACTAGATCAGTGGACTAGTATTCAAAGTCCAGTAATAAGGCCTCACACTTACGGTCAATTGATAGTCTACAAGGATGCCCAGACAATTCAGTCAGGGCAGTGGGGAGGAGTACTTTTTCTAGAGAATGGTGCTTTAACGACTGTTTATCCACTTGCAAAAGAAAGAAGTTGAACCCTTTACCAGGTGCCAAAACGAACTTCAAATGGATCATAGACCTAAATATAAGTAGCCAAAACTGTAAGTAACATCTTAGAAGAAAACATAAGAGTAAACCTTTAAGACCTTGTTTAAGCAGTGTTTTCTTATATCTGATACCAAAAAGCCTAAGTGACAGATAAAGTAAATAAGGTTTCATTGCAATGAAAAATGTCTATGCTTCAAAGGATACTATCAAGAAAGTGAAAAGTTAATCCACAGAATGGAAGAAGATATTTGTAAATCATAAACCTGACTTATCTGAATCCAGAGTATATCAAGAAGTCTTATAACTCAGCAATAAAAAGATAACCCAATTTTGAAAAGGATTAATCAAAGAATTTTTTTTTTTTTTAATTAGTCTTTTTTTTTTTTTTTGAGACAGATTCTCACTATTTCACCCTTGGTCGAGTGCGGTGGTGTCACAGCTCACAGCAACCTCAAACTCTTGGGTTCAAGCAATTAATTCTCTTGCCTCAGCCTCCCAAGTAGCTGGGACTACAGGCCCCTGCCACAATGCCCGGCTATTTTTTGTTGCAGTGTCATTGTTGGTTACCTGGCCCAGACCACATTCAAACCTGCCAACTGTAGTGTGTGTGGCTGGCACTGTAACCACTGTGCTGCGGGAACTGAGCCTAGTAGTCCTTTTTTTTAAAAAAAAAAAAAACATGGTCTTATTTTTTTGCATGAATTGCAGGGCAATGACATCACTATAGTCCATTGGAGCCTCTAATTACTGGGCTCATGTGATCCTCCTGCCTTTGTCTTCTGAGTAGCTGTACAGACTTACACCACCACATGTCATTAATTTTTAAACCTTATTTTGTAGAGATGGGGTCTTGTTATGTTGCCCAGGCTGGTGTCAAACTCCTGGTCTCAAGCCATCTTCCTGCCTTAGCCTCCCTAAAGTGCTAGAATTATCAGTGTGAGCACTGCAACTGGCCTGGAATTCATTTTTTTGAGCAGTTTAGAATTAAAGGAAAGGTAAAAAGAGAATTCCTATATTCACCCTCACCCCCAGGTTTAATATTATTAACACCTCGTATTAGTATGATAAGCTTGTTACAATTCATGATTAATATAATAGTTACATTATAACTAAAGTTCATGGTTTGCATTAGAATTCACTCTTTGTGTTATACATTCTCTCTGTTTTGACAAATGTATATGGGGAGATATGTTTGCCCTCAACAGTATCACACAAAATAGTTTCACTATTTTAAGAATTTCCTGCATCCTTCCCATTCTTCCTTCTTGCCCTCTCCCTGAGCCCTTAGCAACCACTGATCTTTTTACTACTTTCATAGTTTCACCTTTTCCAGAATATTGTGTAGTTGGAATCATAGTGTGTGGCCTTTTCAGATTGACTTCCTTTACTTAGTAGTATGCATTTAATGTTCTTTTATGTGTTTTTGTGGCTTAAGGGCTTTTTCTCTTTTTCTGTTATTTTTGTGATTATCAAACTCATCTGTCTTCTGTTTATTTTTTTTTTAAGCATCCAAAGTCTGTGGTATACATTATACTTTGTGTATACATTTTATGCTTTTTGACAAATATATTATGGCATATATCCACCCTTATAGTATCGTATGGAATTGTTTCCCTGCCCTTTTCACGTGTTCTTTGCTGTAGCAATATGCATTTAAGGTTCCTCCATGTCTCTCCGTGGCTTTGCCAAATAATATTCCATTATATAGATGTACCACAATTTTTGTTTTTATTTTGGAGGGTTTTGAGTTTCACATTAACTGGAGCTTGGCTTTGCTTAAAGCCTAAAACGTTGTCAATTTGAGAAGAAACCTACTGTGAAGTATAGATTGATCTTGCCGATAAAATTCTAGAGTGGTTATTTTCTTTTGAATTCTTGGTAAAATTTTATCCAAAATCAGGATCTATATAAGTTTTTAAAACATCAGCCATTAGTGAAAGAATGAAATTTCAGTTTTGGTGACTCTACCTTTTTTTTTTTTTTTCTTTTCTTACTGTCTTAGCTCCCTAGAGACTGTAAGTAGGATAAAAGAAGCACTGGGTTTGAGTCCCTTTGAGATAAAAAGTGATGAACTAAAAAAGAAAATTAAAAACCTCAGTAATGTCAGGTAACCCTATTCCATACTCTCCCCTAAGATAAAAAGAAAAAGTGCTGTTAGTAACAATCCCAAATTCATCTTTATCTCCTGCCTTTCTCATCAATAAAATAAAAGTTTAAAGATATGATTTTTTTAGATGTTTGAATTTGTGTATATAGATACACTAGATGTTGATTTTTTTTATAAGCCCAGGAAGAGAAAGAAGCAATCATTTTGAACTAAAACCTTTCTATATTTTTTTATTGCCATCCAACATGCTATCTCTTAGCAAAAAGCAATTTCCATGGTATTCATCTCAAATTTTATTGCTTTATCAGTGTAATACAGCTTCCATTAAAAATAAGAAGATGAAGCTGTCAGTCCATTGACTTTGACATGGTTTTCATTGGGAAAGGGGAAATGTTGGCAAAGAGACCAACAGACAAATTGATAACTTAAACATATAGTGACTTTCTTCAGAGAGAAAGAATGTTATTTTCAACATTTTGAGACAGATTTTCACTATGTCGCCCTTGGTAGACATAGTGGCGTCACAGCTCACAGCAACTCTTGGGTTCAAGCAGTTCTCTTGCCTCAGCCTCCCAAGTAGCTGGGACTGCAGGCCCCTGCCACAATGCCTGGCTATTTTTTTGTTGCAGTGTCATTGTTGGTTAGCTGGCCCAGGCCAGATTCAAACCTGCCAACTGTAGTGTGTTTCAGAAAAAAGCGCTGAAAGCCCATGAGTCGAGCCATAGCCAAAATCACATTCTGTCTTAAGAAGGTTTTTTTTTTAACTACCTCTTCCCTACCTTCCCCTGCCCTTTTTTTTTTGAGACAGAGCCTCTAGCTGTCGCCCTGGGTAGAGTGCTATGGCATCACAGCTCACAGCAACCTCCAACTCCTGGGCTCAAGCAATTCTCCTGCCTCCACCTCTCAAGTAGCTGGGACTACAGGCGCCCAGCTGTTTTTTGGGTGCAGCCATCATTGTTGTTGGGCGGGCCCAGGCCAGTTTCAGACCTGCCAGCTCAGGTGTATGTGGCTGGCGCACTAGCCACTTGAGCCACAGGCACCAAGTCACCTTCCCCTGTCTTTTAAAACAAAATCTCTCCCCAGATCATTGTTGCTTTTAATCTTCCTCAGACTTGGCTTCATCTTCAGACCCTTCACCCCCAGATTTCTCGGGTGTGTGCCTTGCACAGGTTTTCTTTTCTGAAGGACTTTCTAATTCCTCCTCCTCTTTGGGGGGAAAGGAATGCTTTCCATAGATGCCTCTGCTATGGGATGGCCCACTTTTCCTTTGCCTGTCACTAGTCTTGCTGTCATGGTAGCCTTACCCTAACTTTGGACATTTTTTCTTTTTTTCTCAGGTGATTTTTTTTAGAATATCATTATGTTCTATTAGAAGTCTTTGCTGCCAGAGTCTTTCTCCTGGAATGGAATCTCATCCTCTTCTTGTTCTTCCTCACTGCCCACATCTTCCATGAGCCTCTCTCTCTGTTTAGAAACTGCTTTTTAGGCTGGGCTCTTGTGGCTCATGCAGCTAAAGCGCCAGCCACATATACCTGAGCTGGCAGGTTTGAATCCAGCCCAGGCCCGCCAACAACAATGACGGCTGCAACCAAAACATAGCCGGGCGTTGTGGTGGGTGCCTGTACTCCTAGCTACTTGGGAGGCAGAGGCAGGAGAATCGCTTGAGCCCAAGAGTTGGAGGTTGCTGTGAGCTGTGATGTGGCGGCACTCTGCCTAGGGTGACAGCTTGAGACTGTGTCTCAGAAAAAAAAGAATAAAAAACCCCTGCTTTTTATGATCTTTTTTTTTTATCATCACTGTCCTCTGCTCAGTAAGATCTTCACATCTTTTTTCTTCTGAGTCCTTTATCTTTCTGTGAATTCTTTCCAGATTGCCTCTTATTTTTAGCTTGTAGCATGTAGAAATGATCAGATTTTCTTAGCCACAGGGCCCAAATCTCTTCCATAATTTTCGTCTGCATTATCGAATTTTTGAAACTGAGTAATCAGAAACCTTCCTATTTCTAACCAGCTGTGACATGTTCCCTGTTGAGACAGGATCCCGTTAAAGAAACCAATGACCAGGACGTGACTCACCTCCACTGCTAGATCAGATAAGTCTCCACTCCCCTATCTCTTTAAAATGGATAGATGTAGCACAGTTTCTTTATCCGTTCACTTTTTGAAGGACATCTTAGTTTATCTTCCAAGTTTTGTCTGTCTACAAATAAGATCTCTTTATCGTTAGTATTCTACACTGGAAAAATGACATGAAAAAGAAGATTCTCACTGGTAACATCTCTGATTTTTTTTTTGTTTGTTTGTTTTTAAATAGAGACAAAGTCTCACTTTGTCACCCTTTGTCAGAGTCTTTTTCTTTTCTTTTTTAAATACAGACAGAGTCTCACTTTGTCACCCCTAGTAGATTGCCGTAGCGTCACAGCTCACAGCAACCTCCAGCTCTTGGGCTTAGGTGATTCTCTTGCCTCAGCCTCCCGAGTAACTGGGACTACAGGTGCCCACCACAATGCCCAGCTATTTTTTGTTGCAGTTTGGCCAGGGCCAGGTTCGAACTCCCCACCCTTGGTATATGGGGCCTGAGCCCTACCCACTGAGCCGCAGTCGCCACTCAGTATTCTACAGTTTTACAACATTATGTTAAGGACTTGTGTTTCCTCAATCAGAGTGTATATGAAACCTCTAGGTTCCCCTCAGATCTGAAATATTTGGAGTATTATCTCTTCAAATATTTTCTTCCTCTTCTTTCCTTCTCTTGTATATTGAACTTTCTTATTCTATCTAGCCTTTACATATTTTACTTCTCTTTCATTTTTTCGCAGTTTTTTTAAGTCTATCTAATACATTCTGTTATCTGATGTTCTTGGGAGTCCAGTTCCGGTGCTTATTCAGTTTTCTGACGGAGAACTCACCCATTTGTGGGGTAGATGAGGATAGGAAATACTGCATGTCTGAGAATTCTGGCTGTTGCCCTGGGTAGAGTGCCATGGTGTCATAGCTCATAACGACCTCAAATTCTTGGGCTCAAGTGATCCTCTTGCCTCAGTTTTTCTATTTTTAGTAGAAATGGGATCTCACTTTTGTTCAGGCTGGTCTCAACCTTGTGAGCTCAAGCATTCTACCTGTCTCCACCTACCAAAGTGCTAGGATTACTCAGGTTTTTTTTTTTGAGACAGAGTCTTGCTCTATTACCCCAACTAGAGTGCTGTGGCATCATCATAGCTCCCTGTAACCTCAAACTCCTATGTTCAAGCAATCCTCCTGCCTCAGCCTCCTGAGTAGCGGGGACTAAAGGTACCCACCACACCCAGCTAATTTTACTATTTTTAGTAGATACTGTGTCTCAATCTTGTTCAGGCTGGTCTCCTGAACTCAGGTGATCTCCAGACTTGGCCTCCCAGAGTGCTAGGATAACAGACATGAATCACCATGTTGGCCCTCCATGAACCCGTTTTAAGTTTGTTTCTGCTGGGTGATTCAGAGTTGTTACCAATGAGAATCTTCTTTTTCATGTCATTTTCTTTGTGTCAGGTTCCTAAGTAATAGAGTAATGTTATTAAACTCCTCCCAAGTTTGAATAAGGACAGGTTATAAATTGTAAAAATAAAAAAAAATTTTTTTTGAGATAGGTTCTTGGTCTGTTGCCCAGGCTAGAATCCAATGTCTTCATCATAGTTTACTGCAGCCTCAGATTCCTAGGCTCAAGTGATCCTCCTGCCTTATCCTCTCAAGTAGCTGGGACTATAAGTGCACACTACCACACACCTAGCTAATTTTTCTGTATTTTTGTAGAGACAGGGTCTTACTCTTCTTAGGCTGTCTTGAACTCCTGGCCTCAAGAAGTCCTCCTCCTCATCCAGCAGTCCGCCTCATCCTCCCAAAGCAGTAGGATTATAGGCATGAGCTAAAATGAATTTTTGCTCTAGTAGAACTGAGGTTGAGATTGACAAACTAAAATTTTTCTCTTGTTTCTCTGAATCTATCCATTTTTGTAGCTTACCCTTTCTCTAAGGTTTTGGCTCTTCTGGGATCCCAACTTTATATAGAAGGTCTCAGTGCTATCTTTCTATTCTTGGATCCAAGCTTTGTGATCTTCTGTCCGTGACTTACAAAACCTAGGCCTCTTGTTTCAAGAAATTAGCAACAATCTAAGCAAGTTAGAGCAAGTCACATTTAAATCCTTTGTCCTTTTAGTGATTTCTTTTACTTTCTTGAGTATTCGGCCATGCACTTACAAAAGATACTTATGTTTTATCCAGAATTTCTGAGTGTTTTCCTGCAGGAGAATTTTAAGGTATTATTCTTTTATCAGGTTCAATTGTTGGTTTTTATTTTTTTCAACACCAGTGCTGATAAGAAGGTATATAACCATTATACATAGAAGTCAGAGGGTGCCTTCATCTTTACCACCTCACATTCCATATTCAGACTCAAGCCTTTAGCGTGTTATGTTCACTATTGGTAAATTCAAATGCCATTGGTAGTGTTTATGAATAAGTAATACTTTAGTATCCTTAAGTTTGTTGGACTTTTGTTATAAAGTAAATTTTGATAAGGGAAGACCTTGATGAAACTGGTTAGGATTTAGCAGAATCCTAATTTGGGGACCATTAGAAGAAGTTAATGATGAGGAAAGGGTACTTAGTAAATGTTTCTGAATATTCTTTCTCATTCTTGTTAAGTTCTTGGCTGGCTGTGCTCATGATCTATTCATTTTAATTCAGTAAATATTTATTGGCTACCCTTAGAAATAAAACAACCAACATATTCCTTGTCTTCTAGGAGTGCACGGTTAAGGAAAGCCAAAAGTGTACAGATTTTCTGTTTTAATCATAATGTGGTATCAAGTCTACTTTTAAAACATCTCAATATAGCATAACAGCTAAGAATATGAACCCTGGAGCCAGACTGTCTGGGGTAGATCCTGGGCCACTTGTCTCCTGTGGAAGCTAGCAAGTTGTTTAACCTTTCTGTGCCTCAGGTTTTGTCATCTGTAAATGGAAATAACTACAGTGTACTTATCTTGTAGGGTTGTTGTGAAGATGTGATGATTTGGTATATGTAAACTTGTAGAACAGTGCCATGCATATATTAATAGTAATGCTGTGTGTTAGAAATGTTGTTATCACCATTATTACTACTTTTCCACTGCCTTTTTTCTTCATACTGATCTTCATACTGATCGTAGTGATTTCTCTGTCTCTACTCCCTGCTACCCTCTTCTGTCTATCTTTGTTTCTTTTTATTTATTTATTTTTTCTTAAAGACAGTCTCACTTTGTCACCCTTAGTAGAGTGCCTTGGTGTCACAGGTCACACCAACCTCCAGCTCTTAGGCTTAGGTGATTCCCTTGCCTCAGCCTCCTAAGTAGCTAGGACCACAGGTGCCCCCCCCAACACCCAGCTACTTTTTTGCTGCAATTTGGCTGGGGCCAGGTTTGAACCCGCCACCCTCAGTATATGGGGCCAGCACCCTACTCACTGAGCCACAGGCGCCGCACTCTCCTCTCTATCTGGAGGGCTGTTGAATGCATCTTATAAAAACACTTAAGTGGTAACACCATGTAGGATAAAAGAAGTAATAGTAATATGCATTTAGCACAGTGCCACCTTCTTTATTTTTATTTTTCAGGGTTTTTTATCATAAACATTTCTATAATCAGCAGAAATTTAGTAGTAGAAGTTAAATTAAATACTGCTTTAAAGTGATCCCTTTGGATATCTATGCAAATAAAAATAACAAAGACCGAAACCTCTTGATTTCTTTCTCCCAAAAATGTCCTGGGTAAATTCTTGTCCTTTAGTCTACAGTTATCATTGGCCTAAATGGGACCTTTCTGGAAATTAACAAAAGTACCTTGTTCCCTCCCATCTCCCCTTCAGAGAGTTCCCTTTCAGAGATCTTCCTTCTTCTAAAGGGAGGAACTTCAGAAGAACCAAAGTTGCTAAAACTTAGGGCTTAGCAAGTCGAATGAATTTCAGCCCCACTCACTCCCTGGGCTGGCTATTTTTGTGCACTGCAGAACTGCACAGTGGTGTGACATGGCTTTATTCATGTCATCTTCCAGATAGTGTGTGATTTAGCTTGGTCCTAAGTCTCTAACCTTATTAAATATAACCTTTCATTCACTGATTGCCAGCTAAGTGGCCTCATTCTCAAGAGTTATGTTAGATGACCTTTTCCCTCTTCAAATGCCATTTATCCATTTGCTCATTCAGTCACCTTAGTTTTGGGCCATGCTCTCCCCATCCATTTAGATCCTGATCTATCCCCCCAAGAGCTACTCTCCTTGAAGTCATTTTCACATACTTCAGTCAATAGTATTCTTTCTGTCTTCAGTCTTCTATCTCATTTATTCTTCATGCCACTTGTTTTATAGCCACCAAGTTATTTATCTTGTAGTTATCTTTAATTCCAACAAATACTTACTGATGTTTCCACATGTACCTTACTAATGTTCCCACGTTTTCACTATAGTAGGCACTGAAGATACAGTGGTGAAAGAATCAAACTTTTGCCTTCATGGAACTTATATTTTAGTGGTAAAATAGATTGTAAATTTGTCTTAAAAGCTGTAAAATGTAAACTCTAGGGATAGGAATCATTTAGGAATGAAAAATCATTTCAGTGTCTATGTACAGGTTATTTCCTAGATGCTCATTGAAATTCTCAAAAGCTTATCAGTAAACTTTGTTGTAATTGGCTTTATTTGAGAAGGGTTTTCTGGTATATATTTGGTTTTTAGTGTAGTCTTAGCTATTTATTGCCAAAGATAAATGGCAAATATTTGGGGACAAATAGTGTAACCATGTGTTATTACTACTGAGGTGTTCTACGGTATGTCATTTTAATTTAGCTGAATTTTTTTCAGTTATTTACTTTTGTTTATCATAACCTCTTTTTATTCATTTTTTATTTTTTTATTTTTTTTATTATTTGAGACAGTCTCACTATGTCTGCTGTGGCATCACAGCTTATAGCAACCTCAAACTCTTGGGCTTAAGCTGTTCTCTTGCCTCGGCCTCCCAGTAGCTGGGACTACAGGTGTCCACCACAATGCCCAGCTATTTTTTTGTTATTATTGTCTTTGTTATTTAGCAGGCCCTGGCCAGGTTTGAACCCATCAGCTCTGGTGCATGTGGCCCATGCCCTAACCACTGAGCTACAGGCACCAAGCCAATCATAACGTCTTTTTTGATTCAGGAAGGAATAGGTATTTGGGCCATAATCTTTTCAACTGAAAAATGTTAGCTGGATGCTTATTTGTCATGTGAAGATTTTAAAGCAGGAGGTGGAGGCAGGAGAATTGCTTGAACCCAGGAGTTGGAGGTTGCTGTGAGCTGTGATGCCATTAGCATTCTACACAGGATGACCCTTTGAGGCTCTGTCTCAAAAAAAAAAAAAGATTTTAAAGCAGTCACTAAAGGGGATAAAAGTATGAGATCCGTCATGTGCTTTCAAGGGATTTAGAGTTTACACGGAGGAGCAGAAAACAGACTTAAAAGAAACTCTGCTTTCCATTTCCTCATGTATGAAAACTATCAGATATCTAATTATTTAGATAAAAGTACAAAATAAATCCAGTGAGATGTTCCTAGGTTATTAGATCAGATAAGTGTATACAAGATAAATGAGTTCTTGAATTGGAAGGTTATACAAAAACCCCACCATAGGACAGGTATAGTCACTCAACACATGTAATCCTAGTACTCTGAGAGACTGAGGCTGGAGGATCTCTTGACCTTAGGAGTTCAAGACCAGCCTGAGTAAGAGTGAGACCCTGTCTTAGTGGTGCCTGTAACTCAGTCTGTAGGGCACTGGCCACATACACCGAGGCTGGTGGGTTGGGACCTGGCCTGGACCAGTTAAAAATCAACAATGACAACTGCAACCAAAAAATAGCTGGGCATTGTGGCAGGCACCTGTAGTCCCAGCTACTTGGGAGGCTGAGGCAGGAGAATGGCTTAAGCCCAAGAGTTTGAGGTTGCTGTGAACTATCATGCCATGGCACTCTACCAAGGGCATCATAATAAGACTCTGTCTCCCCCCCTCCCCCCCAAAAAAAGGTGAGACCTGGTCTCTACTAAAAATAGAAAAATTAGCTTAATGTTTTGGTGGGTGCCTGTAGTCTTAGCTACTGGGGAAGACTTCGGCAAGAGGATCACTTGAATCCAGAAATTTGAGGTTGCTGTGAGCTAAGGCTGATCCCACAGCACTCTAGCCTATAACAACAGAAAAACAAAACCCACACCCATTACAAACTAGGCCTGCTTTCTCAGGGGGCCAGGAGGCAGTGGCTCATGCCTGTAATCCTAGCACTTGGGAGGCCGAGGTTGGTGGATTGCCTGAGCTCACTGGTTTGAGACCAGCCTCAGCCAGAGCAAGACCTCATCTCTAAAAATAGCCGGGCGTTGTGGTGGGCACCTATAGTCCCAGCTACTCGGGAGGCTGAGGCAAAAGAATTGCTTGAGCCCAAAAGTTTGAGGTTGCTGTGAGCTGTGATGCAACGGCACTCTACCGAGGGCAACAAAGTGAAATGTCTCAAAAGAGAAAAAGAAAGATTAATGGAAGTAAAACAATTCCTAGGTAATAAAAATATGTGTGAGATATCATGCTTAGCTGTTATTGACCTGTTAGAAGCTTCATTAATCAGGCATATAGGTATGTTTTGAGTATGCATAAATTGAGGTTAAATTTAATTTGAGAAGTATATATAGAGTTAAGCTTTGCTTGATTAGGCCAGTGCCAGGAGTGTTGTTACCAGCAATCCCTGTGGTAGACTTGGGAGACTTAGATACTGGAAAAACAAAGTGCTTATTCTACTCCTAGCAACTCCCTGGATTTAATGCTGCAACATGACTGCTGGGTTACTCTTAGCTATACTGAAATATTGTATTTCTTTTCCTCTAGTACTATGCTCACTCTTACTCTCTAGGCCTTTGCATGTGTATTTCTCACTGTCTGGTGTGTTTTTCTCATTTCACTCTCCCTTTTCCCACGACTTACTCCTATTCATTCTTTAATTCTCATGTCAGATATCACTTCTGCCTGAAAGTCTTTTTTGATCCTCCAAATTTGGGTTAGATTCTTTTTACCAGAGTTATTTTTAAAACATACCCTCTTCTCCCATCGTAGCTTTTAACATACTTTCTAATTTTTAGTAAATGCTTCCTTATTTATTATCTCTGACTAGACTGTGCTATGAGGGCAAAATCAGATTAGCTTATATCCCCCCATACTTAGCACTGTGCAAGTATTTAGTAAATAGCTCTGCTTTGCCAGGCATGTGTGCATTTAACATAGCTATTTGCCTTACAGGATTTTGTGCAGAGAGGATTTGGGATATTATTTATAGTTGCTGTGCTTTTCTCCTCAAGGAGCTTATGTCATAGAAAATTAAAATAATAAAAGGCAACAGCCAGTATGTGTCAGTGGGTTAAGCATTCACCCAAGACAGCATAAATAACTACCCAGTTCATAATACTGACAAAATGCTGTGAATTCAGAATAGGGCAGATTTCACTGGATGCTAGAATAGTCTTTGAAGGAAGATATCATAAGTTAAAAAAAAAAAAAAAAAGTTTTCAGTTAGACCCTGAAGGATGGGAAGAATTGGTTAGGAAGACCAGAGGAAGAGGGACTTTTTAAGGCCTACTAATTTTTGGTTTTCACCTGAAGAGTATTTGTAATAAATTCAAACAGGAAAGCCATGTATCATTTAAACTACTAGTCCAGATTTTTAATATCATTTTCCCTTCCCCCCCTATTTTAGATTAATGAATTTTTACTTGAAATATGTGTTTGTAAATTATTTAGCTTTTCTCTTTCTCTCTTTTTTTAACCACTTTGTTTCCAAAAGGTCTAAGTCTATATATCTCTGAAATGTATTCTTTTAAATGTAACCGCTTCCCTGTAGGAATGAAATGACATAAGGCCTGTTTTTAATTTTGTTTACTCTTCTGATTATTTACCACAGTTGACTTGTATCAAGAAGCAGTCTCTTTTTAAGCTTTTGTTTTGTTTTGTTTTGTTTCGTGGTTTTTTCTTTTTTTCTTTTTATTTTTTCTTTTTTTTTTTTGAGATAGAATCTCATTAATGTGGCCATGGGTAGACTGCTGTGACGCCACAGCTCACAGCAATCTCAAAGTCTTGGGCTTACGCAATTCTTTTGCCTCAGCCTCCCAAGTAGCTGGGACTACAGGCGCCCACTACAATGTCCGACTATTTTGTTGTTGTTGTTGTAATTGTCATTATTGTTTAGCAGGCCTGGGCCAGGTTCCAACCCACCAGCCCCAGTGTATGTGGCCAGTGCCCTGACCACTGAGCTACAGGCGCCAAGCCTGTTTTGTTTTGTTTTTGAGGCAGAATATCACTCTGTCACCCTGGGTAGAGTACCATGGCATCATAGCTCACAGAAACCTCAAACTCTTGGGCTTACCTCAAACTCTTGGGTTTAAGTGATCCGCTTACTGCAGCCTCCTGAGTAGCTTGGACTACAGGCACCCGCCGCTGTGCCCAGCTATTTTTAGAGAGGGGGTCTCTCTCTTGCTCAGGCCGGTCTTGAATTCCTTAGCTCAGGCAATCCACCCTCTTGGGCCTCCTAGAAGGCTGGGATTATAGGCGTGAGCTACTGTACCTGGGTAGGCTCAGTTTTGATTTGTGAAGTAGAAATAATATTGCCTGCCTTGCCAGTCTTAATAGATTTATCATGTTGACATTATGATTAAAAATGAGTTGATATAATAAAACTTATTTAAAGGGATAAAAAATGTTTTAGAAATGATAAATGCTACAAAGGAGGGATTTGAATGAGTGTTTGACAGAGAACCTAGTCTTAAAAATGGGGAAAGGATTCTATGAAAAAATAACATTTGAGTTAAGATTTAAAAGAAGGCTTTCTCTGCCTATATGAAGGTATGGCTAAAATTAGAGACTTAGAACCACCACCTTGTAACTGCATAGCACTCTGGGGGAGGTGAGTGTTTGTCTCATTTATCCTGAGATTATCACTGTTTTTTATACATTTGATACCCCAGTATAATTGATATGTGGGTATTTACAGTGCTGACAGACTCATTAAATTATGTTCTTCATATTCTCTTTACTAAGATAGGGAAGTGATAACATAGAGAATGAGATAGGCTCTTTAAAGGTTTAATTTTTCCTGTTTTATACTTTATAGAAAAAAGCCTCAGAAAATTTGATTACCTGGAGTTTTTATTTTTGTTTTAAATAGTATCCATGAAAAATATGTGTTTCTAAAAAGGCATTTGATATTTGAAAAACTCATTTATACAAAAGTTTTTTGTTTTTTTTTTTATTAGTTCTATTTAAAAAGTGATATGTTAGGGTGGCACCTGTGGCTCAAAGGAGTAAGGCGCCGGCCCCTTATGCCAGAGGTGGCAGGTTCAAACTCAGCTCTGGCCAAAACTGCACACACACAAAAAAAAACAAAGATTAAAAAGTGATATGTTAGTATTAATGTTATAAGTTTCCGGGCAGCGCCTGTGGCTCAGTGAGTAGGGTGCTGGACCCATATACCAAGTGTGGTGGGTTCGAACCTGGCCCCGGCCAAACTGCAACAACAACAAAAAATAGGCGTTGTGGCGGACGCCTGTAGTCCCAGGTAGTTGGGAGGCTGAGGGAAGAGAATCGCCTAAGCCCAAGAGCTGGAGGTGGTTGTGAGCTGTGACACTACGGCACTCTACTGAGGGTGACAAAGTGAGACTCTGTCTCTAAAAAAATAAATAAATAATAAGTTTCTGCACTGGCCACCTTTGGCCCTACTTGGCAATAAGGATAAGCCATGTATTTCATTAGTCAACCAGCTAGGTTACTTTAGTTATAGATAGTGGAATTGGGGCAAAGAAAAGACAATGGAATAAAAAACAAGAAAAAAAATGATAATGATGTTTCAGGTGAAAATAACCTGAAGTTTTTATGTAAAGTTTTACTCATCTATATAGCAGCAGTATCTATAAGTGATTTTTTAAAAAACTGTACAATAATGTTTTTATCTGTCTTGGAATTATAGTGGAACTTCCTTATAGTGTCTATTGCCTTCTCTGTTCAATATTTTCTTACATAGAGTATACATACCAGAATACTCAGCCGTTAACAGAAGAATATATTATCTTTCAAATTCTTGTCTTATTAGTTATCAAAGATAGAAAGTGTTATAAAGAAGTTTCACATTATGTAACAAAGTTTACAGGAAAGTCACCAATTTTTTTTTACTTAGTCATCTCATTTTTGATAGATTGCAAAGGTCGACTGCAAGGAAGTACTAGACATCATATGTAATCTGGAATCTGAGGGTCAGGATAACACAGCATTTGTTCTTTGTACGACTTACCTTACCCAACAACTCCAAACTGCAAGTGTATATTGTTCTTGGTAAGTATATATATTTAATTTTTATGTCTTTTGTTTGCTAGTACATAGTATAGCATTTAGGATTTATGTAAAAAGTTTTGTTTCAAATATAAAATCCAAGGAAATTAAATGATGAACTGTGAATAAATCTTGCTTCTAAGAAAAATAATTTAATTAAAACTATTACTTGGTTAATCTAGCCAAGAAAGGGTAAAATGTTCCCCTCAGTCATCCCATAAAGGGTTATCTGTTACCTTTAACATGTGTTGAAGTTAAAATAATGTCAGTGTGGAACAAATGGGTGTTAAAATGTTCTCCTTTGTGTCTCTTAGTATCTTCTGGTAGTCAGTCCTCCCTCTTATTTGGAAGCCCACTAATGAAAAGCATCAAATTATCTAGGTTTCTAGGTCATACTAGCCCTAGGAAAAGAAGTCCATTTGAGTAGCAATCTCCTTTGCAACTTTAACTATTTAGCTGAGTTGCATTATTTCCGTTTTAATTCACTTTATCTCATTTGTTTACTGAGTACTTTGTTGCCAGAAAGGAAATAGTAAGTGTGCCTATGGTTCTTTCATCCTAACTGTATTGCCTCCATTTAGGTCAGGGACAAACCTGATACATAAGAAACCTTTAAAATGTAAGATTCTCTGTCAGTAACTATCAGATCAGTAATATGGATGATGCTATAGATTAGAGAATGGTGCTCACTGTATACTACAGTAAGAAAGATGTCAGGGAGGAAGAAATATTTGAACTTTAATTGTAAAAATAGGTTAGATTTATATAATCTTGATTAGAGAAGTGGTGAGTATTTCAGAACCTAAGGATGGCTTAAAATTGGAAATAAGCATTTTGTTTTTACAAAAACCTGATAAAGCCTTTTGGACACTTCAGCTCTCGTTGATCTCCCTCTGGATCATCTGTGTATATTTGTATAATTTTACTGTTATTATTTTGTATGTTAATATAGGTTTTGTTTTGTTTCTTTTTGTTTTTTTGTGAGACAGAGTCTGTGTCACCCTGGCTAGAATGCCATGCCATCACAGCTCACAGCAACCTCCAACTCTTGGGATTAAGCAATTCCCTTGCCTCAGCCTCCCCTTCCTAAGTAGTTGGGACTACAGGCACCTGCCACAATGCTGGGCAATTTTTTTTTTTTTTTTTGGGGGGGTGCAGTTATCATTGTTGGCTGGCCCAGGGCAGGTTCAAACCCACCACCCTTGGTGCATGTGGCCCCCGGCGCTGTTACCATTGTACTGTGGGCGCCGAGCCAATGTAGTTATTTTTATTTACTGTTTCACTTAGAAATATTATTTGTGAGCTATAACTATCTCACCCAACCCCTGTAATAATCATTATATAGTTGAGGCTATAGAGAATCATATGATCTTGTGATTACTCAGGGTTTCAAGGTTAAGATAGTAAAGCTGAGATTCAAGCCTAGGGCTTTGGATTCCTAATCCAGTGCTTTTCTTCTGTATACTTGTTTTCCTGGCACAATCAAAATTCAAATTGTAGTCTTCATTTATCATAGAATCTACTATGCCAGAGTTATATCTCCTATGTAAAACAAAATAGTGGGATAGGAACTTAAATATATTTTGCTATGACCATTTTGAGTACTTTGTTAAGAAGCAAAAAAAGAAGTTATACAAATAAAAGGAATTGGCTCAACGCCTGTAGCACAGTGGTTACAGTCCCAGCCACATACACCGAAGTTGGTGGGTTCGAACCCAGCCCAGGCCAGCTAAACAACAATGACAGCTGCAATGCTGGGCATTGTGGTGGGTGCCTGTAGTCCCAGCTACTTGGCACGCTGAGACAAGAGAATCACTTAAGCCCAAGAATTTGAAGTTACTGTGAGCTATGATGTCATGGCATTCTACTGAGGGCAACATAGTGAGACTTGGTCAAAAAAAAAAAAAAAAGGCAGCACCTGTGCCTCAGTGGGCAGGGCACCGGCCCCATATACCAAGGTGGTGGGTTCGAACCTGGTCCTGGCCAAACTGCAAAAAAAAAAAAAAGAATTGCTAAGGGAAGGCGCCTGTGGCTCAAAGGAGTAGGGCACCACAGGTGGTGGGTTCAAACCCAGCCCCAAACTGGGAAAATAAAAAAATTGCTAAGTAGCAGTGAGATTTTTGATCACTCTGTAAAATAGAAGAGGTTTTTTTTTTTGTTTGTTTGTTTTAATGAACTCTAGAGATCTAGAGATTAAAGATGATAGCCTGAGTAAAACCTATGTACAGGGTTCAAGATCAAACCCCTATTTTCTTTCTTGTTATCATTAAAATAATTTCTTTTTTTATAATGAATAAATATGGGCTGGTTGTAGGTAGGTTTCCAATGTAAAGAATAACATCGTAGGCCGGGCGTGGTGGCTCACACCTGTAGTCCCAGCACTGTGGGAAGCCGAGGCGGGTGGATTGCCTGAGCTCAGAGGTTCAAGACCAGTATGAGCAGCAGTGAGCCAGAGTAAGACCCTGTCTCTACTAACATCAAAAACAGCGGGACAGAGCATCGCCAGAGGAAGAAGAAAATGAACAACAAAAAAGAACACTTCAAACGAGAAGAATGAACAAGCAAGCGAAAATTAAAAAAAGAATAACATCATATAGGGAATGTGTTACAGATTTTAAGTGTTATTAAATATATATTCATAGTTTTATTAATATTTCTGTATAGCTTTCTTTTTATAGAGCCCCATAAATTTTTCCTCTTATTCACTCAGCCTCCATTTGGTCTTCCAAAGATATTAGTGGCTCTAGGATTAATGCTGTTCCTCTACAACAGGAAGGGATTAGTAGGGATTTCCCTTTGTAACCTCCTGAGGAGGTATAATGAGCAAAGGAAAGAAAATCTTAAGTCTCTTCACACATTATTAAAAATAAGCTCCTTCCAAGCAGTTCAAGGAGAAATAGTGTCTAACTTTGTATTTCCATTCTTTTCAAAGGCTCTTTATATATATATGTATATATGTATATATGTGTGTGTATATATATATATATATATATATATATATATAGTAGGATATTGGAGTTAGAATAGCTGTAACAAAACAGTGAATTTTACTAGGGAAAATTAACCACAGGAATTCTGTTCAAATAACATAAGATTCTTTTGTTATTCTGGGGGTAGTAGGATATAAAGAGTATTTGTTTGGAAAAAATAATGTTCTTTTAATTAAGCAGAAATTTTAGTGAAAGAGATACCAAGATTTTTAAAAATGTGACAATAAAGGCTCAAGCGGCTAAGGTGCCAGCCACATACACCTGAGCTGGCGGGTTCGAATCCAGCCCGGGCCTGCCAAACAACAATGACAGCTGCAACCAAAAAATAGCCGGGCTTTGTGCCAGGGGCCTGTAGTCCCAGCTACTTGGGAGGCGGAGGCAGGAGAATTGCTTCAGCACAGGCGTTGGAGGTCAATGCCACGGCACTCTACCCACGGGGGCAGCCTGAGTCTCTGTGTCAAAAAAAAAAAAGTAAAGTTGAAATGCAATAATAAAAGCAGTCAAGCTTATTTTTATTTTATTTATTTATTTATTGCAGTTTTTGGCCGGGGTTGGGTTTGAACCCACCACCTCCCATATATGGGGTCCGCGCCCTACTCCTTTGAGCCACAGGTGCCGCCCAGTCAAGGTTACTTTTAAACACATATGTTAGAATTTATTCCTTAGGAGCATCATTTTTGAGTGTGGTCACCACAGAAAGTAATATTTGAAATACATACTCTATACAGCTATCACTCAGGACATTTTTAATTTTAAAAATTTACAAAACCACAATAAAATTCTTTTAAACTTCACAGTAGTCACCCTATTATTAATTTCATTTAGCTTATTCATTAACGTTGGCCCCAAAAAGTGTTTGGCTGTATGAAAAAATTAAAGAAATGCCTTAGGAGTGATCTTGTCTATGTCTAGCAGTGGTGACAATTAGATCTATACAGGTGTCAAGGCACAGTGGCTCTTTGCTGTAATCCCAGGCCAAGGTGAGAGGGTCACTTGAGGCCAACAGGTCAAGACCAGCCTGGGCAACATAGGGAAACTCTGTCTCTACCACAAAAAAAAAAAAAAAAAAATCTAGCTGGATATGATGACCCATACCTGTAAACCTAACTACTCAAGAGGCTGAGGGGATGAGAGTGGCTTGAGCCCAGGCAGTCAGAGTCAGCTATAATCCGGCCACTGCCTTCCAGCCTGGGTGACAGAATGAGACCTTGTCTCAAAAGAAAAAAAAAAAAAGACAACTAGCCATGCAAGAGAAAAAAATTTAAATGAGATAATGTATACAGAGATGTGTGATTATTGGTACTACTTTAAAACTAAAATCGTACAATTGAACCTTGAATCTCCCCACTTGGCAGTGAATATTTGATAGGCTAGCCTTTGATTTCTATAATGTCTCTGAGCTTAAATTTCATAGGTTTTACATTTGTTTCTTCAGATGTATTCACAAGTCTGTTCTGTCCCAACTAGCTTATAATATAACAGTACATGATATCTAAGTCCCAATTGTGCCCCCAATACCTGGTGAAAGACCAACATGTATTTTATTTAACTGAATTTTATAAGATGAAAAGGAGATCATGGGGACTAATTACTATTGTAGTAGCCTTTTTAGGGATTGGTCACTCCTTAATCCCACACGGGGTTTTATTAGGGCTTTTTTCCCCTCATTTCTAAAATACCTAAAATTCTGAAACTCAGCATGACATGTTAATTGGACTTCACGAGCCTCTTGCTATGCAGAAATAGACAGTAGCTTAAAATTCTTGCTTGGTAGCTAGATCCCGTCCAAAATGTGTTTTCTACTATTAATAGAAGTAAATTTCCTTCTCCATTTTTCTAAAAAAAAATGTTTTTTGAGACAATGTCTCACTGTGTCGCCCTCAGTAGAGCACTGTGACATCATAGCTCACAGCAACCTCCAACTCTTGGGCCTAACCAATTCTCTGGCCTCAGCCTCCCAAGTCACAATGCCCAACTATTTTTTTCCTTGTAATTGTCGTTGTTTGGTTGGCCCAGGCTGGATTCGAACCTGCCAGCTCCAGTGTATGTGGCTGGCACCCTAGCCACTGAGCTACAGGCACTGAGCCTACATTTGTATATTATTAAGAGCTAGGAAATGAGCTAATTGATGGGTATAGTAGAATATCTGAACATTAGAAGCATACATACAGTGGAATCATTTCAGCAAATTTTTTAATGGCTCTTTTTTTTTTTTTTTTTTTTTAAGAGACAGAGTCTCAGTTTGGCGTCACACAGCTCACAGCAACCTCCACCTCTTGGGCTTAGGTGATTCTCTTGCCTCCGCCTCCTGAGTAGCTGGGGCTACAGGCCATGACGCTCAGCTATTCTTTTGTTGCAGTTTGGCCGGGATGGGTTTGAACCCATCATCCTTGGTATATGGGGCCGGTGCTATACTCACTGAGCCACAGGCACTGCCCATGGCTGTAATTTTTTTTTTTTTTTTCTTTTGCGACAGAGCCTCAAGCTGTCAACCTGGGTAGAATGCCCTGGCATCACAGCTCATAGCAAACTCCAACTCCTGGGCTCAAGCGATTCTCCTGCCTCCGCCTCCCAAGTAGCTGGGATTACAGGCGCCTGTCACAAGGCCCAGCTATTTTTTTGGTTGCAGCCGTCATTATTGTTCGGTGGGCCTGGGCTGGATTCCAACCCACCAGCTCAGCTGTATGTGGCTGGCACCTTAGCTGCTTGAGGCACAGTTGCTGAGCCATGGCTGTATGTTTTTAAAAATCATATTGCTAAAGTAATTGAAGAAAGATTTGTCCCAATGCATGTGTCATGTAGCAGACTATAAGACTATATGGTTTCAGCGTTCCAGTGTACAGATTTCAATAGCTGATACTGGTTGTCATAGTTTCAGGCCTGTTTGTATGTTTTGGTATTAGTTTTAAATCATCGATTTGGGCTGGGTGTGGTGACTCATACCTGTAATCCCAGCATTCTGGGAGGCCAAGAAGGCACGTGGATTGCTTGAGCTCAGGAATTCAAAACTAGCCAGAGCAAGAGTAAGACCCTTCTCTACTAAAAATAGGAAAAGTAGCTGGATGTTGTGGTGGGTGCCTGTAGTCCCAGCTTCTTAGGAGATTGAGGCAAGAGGATTGCTTAAACCCAGGCATTTGAGGTTGCTGTGAGCTGTAACACCACGGCACTCTACCCAGGGCAACAGAGTGAGACTCTGTCTTTAAAAAAAAAAAAATTATAGGTAATATATATACATATATACGTGCACACACACATATAAATAAATCATTGATTTGTACTGTGTAAATATTTCTACAAATAGAAAGTACGTGATAAAAATGCTCTTTTGAAAATTGTGCTTATTTGGAGTTAAACTGGAGCTTGAAATACTTAGTTTAGAATAAATCAAGCTCTAGATATTATGATTTATCATTTAAGAACCTTAATTCTCAACCTGCTTTTCACCACTTTAGCAGAGTTGCCTAGCTTAACTGAATTTTAGATAGTTGATATCATTTAACCTTTTATCTTCATAATCAGGATTTACTGGCTTGATAATTTTGTTTTATTCACGATTTCATATACTTGTATTTTGACAGATAACTGTTCTTTATCTCTGAGGATATATATAATTCTTCATTTCCTTTGTTATTTAAAATTCTATTCTCAAAAGTTTTTATTACTTAAGATGCTTAATTTTCAATAAAGTAATCAAATGAGTTTAAAATGAATAGTCATCCCAACTTGCCTAGCAGGCATCTATTTTCACAGCTGGCCCACCTCAGTTTTGACTGTGACTAGGAAAGAAGCACTAGTCAAATAAGGACAACAAACATTTAAAGGCATTAAAATTAATTATATCTGTTACAGCTTAAGTATGCAATCATTAATCATTATAAGGTTTGATCATACCTTTTGAGACACTGTATATTCATTTTCATCTTTGAAGCAAAATTTCTTTTTGTTTATTTTTGAGACAGAGTCTCACTCTGTTGCCCTGGGTGAAGTGCTGTGGCATCATGATACTTCATAGTTACCTCAAACTCTTGGGCCTGAGCATTCCTCTTGTCTCAGCCTCCCAAGAAGCTGGGATTACAGGGGCCTGCCACAATGCCCAGCTAGTTTTAGAGACTGGGGAGTGCGGTGATAGGGGAGTGTCTCGCTTTTGCTCAGGCCGGTCTTTTAAACTCTTGACCTTAAGCAATTCACCCACCTCAGCCTCCAAGAGTGCTAGGATTACAAGCATGAACGACTGCACCCAAGCCTTTGAAGCAATTTTATAACTAGGTAAGAACTTCGGGCTTGGACCCCATATCTCAGTGGTTAGGGTACCGTCCACATACACCAAGACAGGTGGGTTCAAACCCAGCCTGGGTCTACTAAACAACAATGACAACTGCAACAAAAAAATAGAGTGTTGTGGCAGGCACCTGTAGTCCCAACTAATTGGAAGGCTCAGGCAAGAGAATCACATAAGCCCAAGAGTTAGAGGTTGCTATGAGCTGTGATGCCATGGCACTCTACCAAGGGCAATTTAGTGAGACTCTGTCTCAAGGCAAAACTCTTTTTTTTTTTTTTTATGACAGTCCCACTTCTTTTTTTTTTGAGACAGAGTCTCACTTTCTCACCCTTGGTAGAGCGCGGTGGCATCATAGCTCACAGCAACCTCAAACTCTTGGGCTTAAGTGATTCTCTTGCCTCAGCCTCCCAAGTAGCTGGGCCCATAGGTGCCCCCCACAATGCCTGGCTTCTTTTTTGTTGCACTTGTCATTTGTTGCTGTTTTAGCTGGCTGCGGCCGGGTTCCAACTCACCACCCTCAGTATATGGAGTCAGCACCCTACCTACTGAACCACAGGTGCCACCCCTCACGCCCAGTTATTTCTTTAGAAATATAAGAAAATAAATTCTGTTAAATATGTTTACTTTTAGTCTGTTATAAAAATAGATGTTTTCATTTTTTAAGCTTTGGATTTGTTTCCAACTTCCTGGAATAGTGTCTATTAATACCAATATAGAATATCAGTGTTTTAAAACTAAGTTATGAAAATAACATGGATTTATTATTGAAAACCATTTAATGGGCCGAGGGTGATGGCTCACACCTGTAATTCTAGCACTCTGGGATGCCAAGGCGAGATGATTCCTTGAGCTCAGGAGTTCAACACCAGCCTGAGCAAGAAGGGGACTGTCTCTACTTTAATAATAATAATAATAATAATAATAATGAATAATCATCCAGGCATGTGGCAGGTGTCTGACTACTCATGAGCCTGAAGCAGGAAGATCACTTGAACCTAGGAGTTTCGGGTTGCTGTGTGCTATGCTGAGGCCATGGTACTCTAGCCCAGACAATAAAATGAGACTCTGTCTCAAAAAAAGAGAAAGAAATAGAAGGAAAAGAAAATCATTTAACAAATATACATTGTTTGTTGATGTTTTATTTAAGAGCCACATTTTTTAAATGACAGCATTCTCCTCAGTTTTGCTGTTTGTTTTCCTTATATTCACTTTTCACTTTTATTTTCCTAATGAATATTTTTAGGATTCCTATATTTTAGCCATTTCCAAGAGTGCCATTTGGCTTACTTTGTTGGTAGTATGATTATCTAAGCATTCCAAAATACGGGCCTTATGTGGTATCATGACATTTTAGAGCTGAAAAGACCCCTTAAGATCAGTATATAGAAGTGTACCTTTAGGCCCAGGAGCTGTGGCTCACGCCTGAAATCCTAACACTCTAGGAGTCTGAGGGGCGATGGATTGCCTGAGCTCAGGAGTTCAAGACCAGCAAGAGCAAGACCCCATCTCTAAAAATAGGGAGTTACAGTGGTGGGCACCTGTAGTCCCAGCTACTCAGGAGGCTGAGGCAGGAGAATTGCTTGAGCCCAGGAGTTTGAAGTTCCTGTGAGCTATGATGCTAAGGCACTCTACCAAGGGTGACAAGTGAGACTCTGTCTCAAAAAAAAAAATAGAATAAATAAAAGCCTGTGTATCTTTAGAATATAGCCACATCAGTGAGTAGGGCGCCGGCCCCATATACCGAGGGTAGCGGGTTTAAACCCAGCCCCAGCCAAACTGCAAGAAAAAAATAGCCAGGCGTTGTGGCAGGTGCCTATAGTCCCAGCTGCTCCGGAGGCTGAAGCAAGAGAATCGCCTAAGTCCAAGAGTTGGAGATTGCTGTGAGCCATGTGACATCATGGCACTCTACCAAGAGTGGTAAAGCGAGAATGTCTCTACAAAAAAAAAAAAAAAAAGAATATAGCCATGTGTGGTGGCTCATGCCTGCAATTAGAGCAATTTAGGGACTGAGGTGGAGGGATACCCTGCGGCTAGGAGTTTGAGACTAGCCTGGGCAATGTATCTCTACAAAAAAGTAGAAAAATTATCTAGATGTGGTGGTATGCCTATAGTCTCTGCTACTCAAGAGGCTTAAAGCAGGAGGATTGCTTCAACTCAGGAGTTTGAAGTTGGAGTCAGTTATGATGACATTATTGCACTCTAGACCAGGCAACATAGTAATACCCTATCTCAAAAACCAAGCAACAATAGCAAAAAAACAAGTATCTATTAGTTTTGTATATATTTCTTTGGTAATGTAGTGATGTCTGATGATCTGTGCCTATAGAAAAAGGTTTAATTCAGTCAATATAATTAGCTACTATTGTAAAAAATAAAACCTTCTTAGAGTAAGATAGAGTCTAAATAAGGTTTTTTAAATGTCATCTTAAAGGAAGTAGTGTTTTGTTGTTTTTATTTTTCCCCAGACACAAGAAAGAAGTCAGTGAATTTTCAGGGAGAATTCAACAGTTTTTTATCTAGTTTTTGTTTTCTCTACTGTGAGCTTACTTTTCACAAATAAAAAATGCGGGTGTTGGGGGCAGGGCAGCAAATACAAGTTATTTTAAATGTTTTACCATAATCTTTCCTTTTTTTTTTTTTTTTTTAATAGGGAACTGACTCTCTTTTGGAGTAAACTGCAAAGAAGAATCGACCCTTCTGTAGATACTTTTTTGGAGCGTTGTCGTCAGTTTGGTGTCATAGCTAAAACACAGCAGCATTTATTTTGCCTCATTAGAGTTATACAAACTGAAGTGAGTAATTTATGCAATCTGTGCAGATTGTTTCTAGAGGGAAGAAATGAGTGGAGAGATAACTTCTCAAGAAATTCATTTTAGATGAGGAAAGATAAGAAATAATGAGGTTTAATAAGATTTTGTAATTGGCCATATCTGGCTATTTCTACATATTGATTTCCCAGGAATTCATTGTATGTCTTACTGGAAAGTAGTGATTTGAAGGGATAGACTGTCTTTCCTAAGCAAAAGGAACATTGTTTCTTTGCTGGCAACCTTAACTGTTCTGCGTCTCCTTTTACTGAAACCACTTTCTGTAATTTCTGTATAAGCATGTTTGCTTGCTGATTTAGCATAATAATTATAAATGAAAAAATGTTGCATTTTAGCTTCTTAGGGGTAGAGTAGTATCTTTTCTAGGTTTTGAAGTAATAGAACAATTCCAGAATCAACTCTACACAGGTTGTAAACTTCTGTACAAGTAGGATACAGGTTAGATATTTTTGGAAATGGTATATTTCCTAAGATGAAATGAATTGACATACGTAAAATTGTTCCGTGAATTCAGCATCGTAGATATCTGGGATGAGTCCTATGCTATGCTCTATTTTTGTTTTTTCTTTTTTTTAGCATCTATTCATGGACTGAGATTTCTTTTTTTTTTTTTTCTTTGAGACAGAGTCTCACTGTGTCACCCTTGGTAAAGAGTGCTGTGGCATCACAGCTTACAGCAACCTCAAATTCTTAGGCTTAAGCACTTCTCTTCCCTCAGCCTCTCAAGTAGCTGGGACTACAGGCGCCTGCCACAACACCCAGCTATTTTTTGGTTGCAGTTGTCATTGTTGTTTTAGCAGGCCCAGGCGGTACTTGAACCTGCCAGCTTCGGTGTACGTGGCTGGCGCCTTACTCACTGAGCTACAGGTGCCAAGCTTAATTTTTTAAATTTTTGTCTTGCTGTATTGTCTAGGCTGCCCTAAAACTTGTAGGCTCAAGCAGTTCTGCTACCTCAGCCTCCCAAAGTGCTGGGATAATAGGCATGACCAGGGCACCTAGCCTTTTTCTTCTTTTTTTATTTTTATTTTTATTTTTATTTTATTTTATTTTATTTATTTATTTATTTATTTATTTATTTATTTATTTATTTATTTATTTAGAGACAGAGCCTCAAGCTGTCACCCTGGGTAGAGTGCTGTGGCATCACAGCTCACAGCAACCTCCAACTCCTGGGCTCAAGCAATTTCCTGCCTCTGCCCCCCAGGTAGCTGGGACCACAGGCACCCACCACAACGCCCAGCTATTTTTTGGTTGCAGCCATCATTGTTGTTTGGTGGGCCTGGGCTAGATTCAAACCTACTAGCTCAGGTGTTATGTCGCTTGGTACCTTAGCCGCTTGAGCCATTGGCGCTGAGCCACCTTTTTCTTCTTTAACAGACATTTTAATTTCTTGTTGCTATATAGTATGTTACACAAACTTAGCACTTAAAACAATGCCTATTTTTATTAGCTCACAGTTCTGCAGGTCACAAATCCAGTACAATGGGGCTACATTGCCATCTTAGATGATCACAAAGCTAAAATCAAGGTATTGACCAGGCTACATTCTTATCAGAGGCTCTGTAGAAAGTCTACTTTCGGGTTTATTCTTGTTGACAAAATTAGTTCCGTTTGGTTATAGGACTACAGTCTTCATTTTCTTGCTGGCTGTCCCCAGGGGCTTTTCTCAGCTTTTAGAAGCTACCCCTTTATTCCTTACTTCTATTTTCAATCAACAGAGGCGCAACAGATTCTTATGCTTCCAATGCGACATCCTCCATTTATGACTTCTAGGCTTAGATTTGAAGGGTTCATTTGATTGGCCCAGAACCACCTGGATAATCCGTCTACCTTAACATGAACTGATTTGAGACTTTAACTACATCTGCAAAGTCCCTTTTGCCATATCTCAATCACAGGAATATTACCATACCAATACAGTTTCAACCTACACTCAAGGGGAAGAGATTATATAATGGTGAAGGGTCACTGGGGGTCATAGAAGAATTCTTCTTACCACAGGGAACCACACAGGAAATGGAACAGGTGCTAGAAGGTTAGGGGAAGTAGGTTTCTGAAACAGATGAAGGAATTTGCTATCTATCAGCCATTTCTCTTACATCCTCATCTAAGGTAGTTTCTACCATAATATTTATTTATGATATTTGGTCTGAAGGGTAGAAGCAGAGTGAGTATAGGGTCTTTTCTTTTTTCTTTTCTCTCTTTTTTTTAGACAAAGTCTCACTATGTTGCCCTGGGTAGAGTGCTGTGGTGTCACATCTCACAGCAACCTCAAACTCTTAGACTTAAGGGATTCTTTTGCCTCAGCCTCCCAAGTAGCAGGGACTACAGGCACCCACCACAATGCCTGTGTATTTTTTGGTTGCTGTTGTCATTGTTGTTTAACAGGCCCGGGCTGGGTTCAAATCTGCCTGCCTTGGTATATGTGCCCAGCACCCTACCCACTGAGCTATGGGTGCCAAGCCAGGATTTTTTTCAAAACAAGACTCTGGTTTTTCTAAGAGAGGTAGACCATATGAGTTGGGATCTGTTTCTATTATGAGTATCAAACATCTCATAACAGTAGTGGCCTAAAGAAACAGAAGTTTCTCCCTCTCTCATACAGGAATATTGTTCAGGTAGACCAGGTTGCTTTAGTGGCTCCACATATCAGAATATCAGAAATCCAGGTTCCTTTTATCTGCCATCAACACCTAGCTTCTATCTTGTATTGCAATCCCATCTATAATGTGGGAAGAAGCCAAACTATGAGACACCTCTCCCTGTTCTCCCAAGACACACACACACACCCACATCTAGCTGCAGCTGAGGCTGTGAGTGTGCTTATTATTATATATGACTTTATAACCATTCAAAAATCAGATGTTTTGTTTTTTAGAAGGAGAAAGAGATATTAGGAGATAGCCAGTAACTGTTCACATAGCCCTCAGGATGGGAAAGGTTAATGATGCTAAAGAGCCTTTGTGGGCATTTGTAGTACCTCTTTATTTTCTGGGCTTCAGTTTCCTACAAAGACCTTAAAGATGCTTAGAATGGTTAAACTTTGATTGTGTGACTTGAGAAAGTCATAAATGGAAGGGATAACTTTTAAATTGAGGGTATCTCCCAAGACTTTAAAATTAGTGCGACAGGTTTCGGTGCCTATGGCTCAAGCAGCTAAGGCACCAGCTACATACACCTGAGCTGGCGGGTTCGAATCCAGGCTAAACTCACCAAACAACAATGAAGGCCGCAACCAAAAAGAAAAAAAAAAAACATTCTGTCAGATGCCTGTAGTCCCAGCTGCTTGGGAGGCGGAGCCAAGAGAGTCACTTGAGCCCAGGAGTTGGAGGTTGCAGTGAGCTGTGATGCCCCAGCACTCTACCCAAGGCAACAGCTTAAGGCTCTGTCTCAAAAAAAAAAAAAACAACAACAGTAACAACAAAAAAAAATTAGTATGACAGAATGCATATAGATGCCATAATATTTTGAGGTAAAAGATATAAGAAGAGGGATCATCCTGAATCCTGTTTATTTGGCCATGAGGCACTTTTTTTTTTTTGAGACAGAGTCTCAAGCTGTCACCCTGTGTAGAGAGCTGTAGCGTCACAGCTCACAGCAACCTCCAACTCTTGGGCTTAGGAGATTCTCTTGACTCAGCTTCCCAAGTGGCTAGGACTACAGGCGCCCGCCACAAGACCTGGCTGTTTTTTGGTTACAGTTGTCGTTGTTGTTTGGCAGGCTCAGGCTGGATTAGAACCCACCAGCTCAAATAAAATAACTAAAAAAAAAAAAGAACCCGCCAGCTCTGGTGTATGTGGCTGATGCCTTAGCCCCTTGAGCTACAGGTTCCGAGCCTTGTTTACCAATTTAAACAGTGAGATTAACTCTTTGTTATTTTGGTATTCTGTTGAATGTTTACTATGTAGTATAATCACTTTATATTTTTTTACTTCTTTTTTTTTTTTGTAGAGACAGTCTCACTTTATCACCGTCGGTAGAGTGCTGTGGCATCTCACAGCTCACAGCAACCTCCAACTCCTGGGCTTAGGCGATTCTCTTGCCTTAGCCTCTTGAGCAGCTGAGACTACAGGTGCCCACCACAGTGCCTGACTATTTTTTTTGTTGCTATTTGGCCAGGGCCAGGTTCAAACCCGCCACCCTCGGTATATGGGGCCAGTGCCCTGCCCACTGAGCCACAGGCACCGCCCATTTTACTTCTTTTTTACCATTTTTCCAATGAGGAAACAGGTTTAGAGGAGTTAATAACTTGTTACTACACTGGGGCCACATCTATGGTGCATCTTAGAATGGGTATAGGCGATTGCACTAATGTACACAGCTATGATTTAACAATAAAAAAATAAAATAAATAAAATAACTTGTTACTACAGTGAAGCTGGGGTTCAGAGGCAGCCAAAGTCTGACTCTAAGCTTTTAGCTTTTTTAGCCACTTTGCTTAAAAATGATCTTGCTTTTTTTTTTCTTTTACTATTTTGGTAAACGTGGAGGTCTCTCTGTGGTTGCCCAGGATGTCTCAAACTCTTGCTCTTGAACAATCCTCCTTCGCAGCCTCCCAAAGTACTAGAATTACAAGTGTAAGCTACCACACCCAACAATCCTGCTTTTCTTTTTTCTGTTTTTTTGTTTGTTTGTTTGGTTGGTTTTTTTTTTTTTTTTTTTAGACAAAGCCTCAAGCTGTCGCCCTGGGTAGAGTGCTATGGCATCACAGCTCACAGCAACCTCCAACTCCTGGGCTTAGGTGATTCTCTTATCTCAGCCTCCCAAGTAGCTGGAACTACAGGCACCCGTCACAACACCCCAGCTATTTTGTTGTTGTTATTGTTGCAGTTGGCATTGTTTTTAGCTCGCCCCAGGCCGGGTTCGCCAGCCTCAGTATATGTGGCCGGTGCCCTGCTGACTACGCTACAGGCACCAGCCAACGATCCTGCTTTTCTTTGCTTATTTCCACCTCTCAGATTAAAAAATATCTTGTATGCACTAATCTTTTATCACATATGACTGAGTTTTCTTCCTGATTTGTGACTGGTTTCTGAGAATTCGATACCATAGAACGATTTCTTGATTTCTGTTGTTTTTCCCTGGAAAGCTGAGATTTAATTTATTTCTGACTACAACATACTAAATTTTTTCAGAAGGAAATGGAGAGGATCACTTATTTTAGCTTTAGTGTTTAAAAAACCCTATAGAAACATGTAGTTTCTTGAATTTAATCTTAGATTCACTTCTATACCTGTGTTTCCTCTCGCCCCTATTTATTTAAAACGCATCTTCTCTACTCAGCTTAACACCTTTCTTTAATCCTTCAGTGACCTTATATACCCTGAATTCCTTTGAATTCATGTACATTTACTGTTTGTACATTCAGCACACAAATAAGCTCCTTGGGGGTTAGGGCCTGCTTTAATATGCCAGTGCTTTGTAAAGTTGGATCCTATATTTTGTTGTTCACTGTTGTAACATTTAAGACAGTGCTTTGCATGTTGAGGCAAGAAGTACGTAAATGCAATTCTTTCACCTGAAGAAAGATTTAAGATAGAATTTAAAAACTTTAATGCTGGCGGTGCCTGTGGCTCAGTGGGTAGGGCGTTGGGGTGGCCTCATATACCAAGGGTGGTGGGTTCAAATCCAGCCCCAGCCAAACTGCAACAGAAAAAATAGCTGGATGTTGTGGCGGGCACCGGTAGTCCCAGCTACTTGGGAGGCTGAGGCAAGGGAATCACTTAAGCCCAGGAGTTTGAGGTTGCTGTGAACTATGTGATGCCATGGCACTCTACTGAGGCCTATAAAACAAGACTCTGTCTCTACAAAAAAAAACAAAACAAAAAAAATAACTCTTTAATGCTTTGAGAGGCTAACTTTATGAGTGAAAATTATGTATTATATAAACTTTTTGATGTAAAAAATACAAACTTTTCTTTCTTTTTGTTTTTAATAGGCACAAGAAGCTGGTCTTGGAGTGTCAATTTTACTATGTGTTAGAGCTCTTCAACTCAGATCAAGTGAGGATGAGGAAATGAAGGCATCAGTTTGTAAAACAATTGCATGTCTTTTACCAGAAGACTTAGAAGTTAGAAGAGCCTGTCAACTTACAGAATTCTTAATTGAACCCAGTTTGAATGGATTTAATATGCTGGAAGAACTATATTTGCAACCAGATCAAAAATTTGATGAAGAAAATGCACCAGTTCCTAATTCTCTTCGTTGTGAGCTCTTACTAGCTTTAAAAGCCCATTGGCCTTTTGATCCTGAATTTTGGGACTGGAAAACTTTAAAACGACACTGTCACCAACTTCTAGGACAAGAAGCCTCTGATTCTGATGATGATTTAAGTGGCTATGAAATGTCTATTAATGACACAGATGTTTTGGAATCATTTCTCAGTGACTATGATGACAGTAAAGAAGATAAACAATATAGAAGAAGAGATTTGACAGATCAACATAAGGAGAAAAGAGACAAAAAACCCATTGGCTCTTCTGAAAGATATCAGAGGTGGCTTCAATATAAGTTTTTCTGTTTGTTATGTAAACGAGAATGTATAGAGGCCAGGATTCTTCATCATTCTAAGATGCATATGGAAGATGGAATTTATACCTGTCCTGTTTGTATTAAGAAATTCAAGAGAAAAGAAATATTTGTTCCTCATGTGATGGAACATGTTAAAATGCCACCAAGCAGAAGGGACCGATCTAAAAAGAAATTACTGTTAAAAGGCTCTCAAAAGGCTATTTGTCCTAAGAGCCCCTCTGCAACCCCAGAGCAGAATCATTCATTGAATGAGCAAGCCAAAGGAGAATCTCATGAATATGTCACATTCAGCAAATTAGAAGATTGCCACCTGCAAGACAGAGATTTGTACCCATGTCCTGGTACAGACTGTTCCCGTGTATTTAAGCAATTTAAATACTTAAGTGTGCATCTCAAAGCTGAACACCAAAATAATGATGAAAATGCCAAGCACTACTTGGATATGAAGAATAGAAGAGAGAAGTGTACTTACTGTCGACGGCATTTCATGTCGGCTTTTCACCTGCGAGAGCATGAACAAGTGCATTGTGGTCCTCAACCTTACATGTGTGTATCTATAGATTGCTATGCTAGGTTTGGATCAGTGAATGAACTACTTAACCATAAACAAAAACATGATGATCTGCGTTATAAATGTGAATTGAATGGCTGTAATGTTGTTTTCAGTGACTTGGGACAGCTTTATCACCACGAAGCACAACATTTTAGGGATGCATCTTATACATGTAGCTTTCTCGGCTGTAAAAAGTTCTATTATTCCAAAATTGAATACCAGAATCACCTCTCAATGCATAATGTTGAAAGTTCAAATGGAGATACAAAGAAATCAGTGAAACTTGAGTCTGCAACAGGTGAAAAGCAAGATTGTATTGACCAGCCCCATCCACTTGACCAAACTGATAAATCACATTTACCTGAGGATCTTCTCTTCTGTACAGAATCTGCAGCTACTCAGATAGATACAGAAACTGCAGAAAACCTGAAAGAAAACAGTGACAGTAATTCTAGTGATCAGTTAAGTCATAGCTCTTCAGCTTCAATGAATGAAGAGTTAATTGACACACTAGATCACTCTGAAACAATGCAGGATATATTATTATCTCATGAGAAAGTCTTTGTGCCCTCCAGTTTAAAAGAAAAATGTTCAAATGTGGCAGTTTGTTTTGATGGAACTAAGTTTACTTGTGGTTTTGATGGCTGTGGCTCCACGTACAAAAATGCAAGAGGAATGCAGAAACATCTACGGAAGGTTCATCCATACCATTTCAAACCCAAAAAGGTAAAGACAACAGACATCTTGCCCTGTTTGGGTAACGGACATAATCAAACAACTGAAAAGTTTGATGCAGAAACAAAACCCAGCTCAGATACAAACAGTGACTCTCCAGATGAAAGTCTAGATCACAGTGTCCATACCAAGTGTAAACGAGAACATCAAGGTTATTCCTCAGAAGCTTCCGTTTGTGTTTCTAAAAGGCCATGTACAGAGGATACCATGTTAGAACTTCTGTTACGCTTGAAACATTTAAGCTTGAAAAACTCAATAACACATGGATCTTTCTCAGGGTCACTACAGGGGTACCCATCCAGTGGTGCTAAGTCTCTTCAATCAGTTTCATCTACTATCTCAGACCTTAATTTTCAGAATCAAGATGAAAACATGCCAAGTCAATACCTTGCACAGTTGGCAGCAAAGCCTTTTTTCTGTGAGCTCCAAGGATGTAAATATGAATTTGTGACCAGAGAGGCTTTGTTAATGCATTATCTTAAAAAGCATAATTATTCAAAAGAAAAAGTTCTTCAGTTAAGCATGTTTCAACATCGGTATTCCCCATTCCAATGTCATATTTGCCAAAGGTCATTTACAAGAAAAACACATCTTAGGATTCATTATAAAAATAAACATCAAATTGGCAGTGACAGAGCAACTCACAAACTATTAGATAGTGAAAAATGTGATCATGAAGGTCCGTGCTCAGTAGATAGGTTAAAAGGTGATTGTTCTGCCGAACTTGGAGGTGATCCCAACAGTAATTCTGAGAAGCCACACTGTCATTCTAAAAAAGATGAATGCAGTTCAGAAACAGATTTGGAGTCATCTTGTGAAGAAACAGAAAGTAAAACATCTGATATTTCATCACCAATAGGCAGCCATAGAGAAGAACAAGAAGGAAGAGAGGGAAGAGGTAGCAGGCGAACTGTTGCTAAAGGAAATCTGTGCTACATTTTGAATAAATATCACAAACCATTCCACTGTATCCATAAAACTTGCAACTCCTCATTCACAAATCTAAAAGGCTTGATTCGCCATTACAGAACTGTACATCAGTACAACAAGGAACAATTATGTTTAGAGAAAGACAAAGCAAGAACCAAAAGGGAACTTGTCAAATGTAAAAAGATATTTGCTTGCAAATATAAGGAATGTAACAAACGATTCCTGTGTTCCAAAGCTCTTGCTAAACACTGTAGTGACTCTCATAACTTAGACCATATTGAAGAGCCTAAAGTACTTTCTGAAGCTGAATCTGTGGCAAGGTTTTCTTGTAACCAACCTCGGTGCCCTGCCGTTTTTTATACATTCAGTAAGTTGAAGCACCACTTGATGGAACAGCATAATATTGAAGGTGAAATACATTCAGATTATGAAATTCATTGTGATCTCAATGGCTGTGGCCAGATTTTCACCCACCGCAGTAATTACTCCCAACATGTATATTACCGACATAAGGACTATTATGATGATCTCTTTAGAAGTCAGAAGGTAGCAAATGAAAGACTACTAAGGAGTGAGAAAGTATGTGAAGCAGCTCACACTGAGGGGCATGAACATCAGACTACCAGGAGATCATTTAATGCTAAGACTAAAAAATGTGGCTTAATCAAAGAAAAGAAAGCTCCAATTAGTTTTAAAACAAGAGCTGAAGCCCTCCATATGTGTGTGGAGCACTCTGAGCACACACAGTACCCTTGCATGGTTCAAGGATGCTTATCTGTGGTGAAGTTGGAGAGCAGCATAGTGAGGCATTACAAGCGTACTCATCAGATGAGTAGTGCCTATTTAGAGCAACAGATGGAGAACCTTGTCGTTTGTGTTAAGTACGGTACCAAAATTAAAGAGGAACCCCCTTCTGAAATGGAGACCTGTATAAAGAAAGAAGAAAACACAGGCTGTGAATCTGAGCACACAAACCACAGCCATTCCCCAGAAGACAGCGTACCGCTCCAGAACACTGATTCCTCTCATCCAGGTGAAAGGGATGGAGGTCAGAAAGGGTGTATAGAAAGCAATCCAGTATTTGATGCAGACACTCTGCTGTACCGGGGAACTTTGAAATGTAACCATAGTTCAGAAACCACTCCTTTGGAGCAATGTAATATAGTTCAGCCTCCTCCTTACAAAACAGAAAATTCCATACCTAATCCTAATGGAACTGAAAGTGGGTCTTATTTCACAAGTTTCCAGCTGCCTTTACCAAGGATCAAAGACTCAGAAAGTGGGCAGCACAGTTCAGGGCAAGAAAATATTGTAAAAAATTTGACCCATGTCCCAAAAGAGAATTTTAGGAAGCAGTCACAGTCCAGGTCATTTGATTTGAAGACTTACAAACCAATGGGATTTGAATCTTCATTTCTGAAATTTATTCAGGAAAGTGAGGAGAAAGAAGATGATTTTGATGATTGGGAGCCTACAGAGCACTTAACATTAAGTACTTCTTCACAGCCCAGTAATGATTTAACAGGGAATGTTATGACAAATAATATAGTGAATGACAATGACCCAGAAGTTGACATACCTCATTCTTCCAGTGACTCTACAATTCATGAGAACCTGACTGCAATCCCACCTTTAATAGTAGCAGAAACAACAACAGTTCCTTCCTTGGAAAACCTGAGGGTCGTATTGGACAAAGCATTAACAGACTGTGGAGAGCTTGCCTTAAAACAGCTTCATTATCTTCGGCCAGTGGTTGTCCTTGAAAGATCTAAGTTTTCCACACCAATTTTAGATCTGTTTCCAACAAAAAAGACAGATGAGCTTTGTGTAGGAAGTTCCTAAATAGCAATTTCGTTTTAGAAACAGACTGGCTCTAACACTGCAACATGGGGACAATTGCCAACTCGAACAAAGGCTAAGACCCAGCTACACCATTGTTTAGGGTAGAATAGGCTGTGTATTTACATGAATGTATAATATCTATGTCAGCAGTATTGGCTGAGTCTATTAGCTCTCCAGTTGGTTTATTAATTGGGTTTTTTGTTTGTTTATTAAAAAAATGGAACTGTACTCTTGTTTGGTGCTAATTAATACATCAAAATATACTGGGGCTTCCTTTTTCAAATTAAGTGTGCATGATTGTATATGAAAAAAATACTAAGGTCCCAGGGAGGGAGGGCTAGGGAAAGGGATATGGAGTTCTTACTTGACTTGAATGTGCACCTGAGGGTGCTTTGTGTAATATATTGTACACTACAGCATCTTATATTTTTTTGAGTTGAGTTTCAATAAATTACAATTTTTCACCCATTTCTTGTTTACTCATAGAGTTTTCATGCCACACGTAAACTGGAATAACACTTATTTTTTAGAATGTGTGCTCATTTTACCCCAGTAATTTTTCATTTCTTATAAACTAACCCATTCAGATGAAGGTTTTTTATTTTTAAATAACTATTAAAATTTTTGTGAAAAAATTCTGAGATTGAGTAATTAACTCTGGGAGTCAAAATTGCTGCCAGCAGAGGGTATCCAGAAGTTGGCTAGGTAGAAGGGAGAGGGTATGCCAAGCAAAACATGAATGGGAGAGCAAATTCAGAGATATGAAGTCCTGTTTCCTAGGAAATAGAATTATTTTTTTCTGGGAAATAGAATTTAATAATGCTGACAGTAAAAGGTGAGCAATAGAAAGGGGTGGGGTGGGGTTATTGCACAGAGAGGTAGAAACCAAAACATGAATCCTGGGAGTTTGGACTCCTGTGGACAGCTGAGAGTCTTTGACGGATGTTAAGCAAAGTTAATTTATAGATAACTTGAAATGTGGAGTGCGATTTTAAGAGCTGAGAAAGGACCAGATAAGACGAAGTAATTGAGGCAATTTTGGTGAGGGTCTGTACTGACACGTAGCAGAAGGCAGAATAGATGAAATCCAGGATTATCTGGGCTTGGAGAGTGAAGAAAATGATGTGAGGCAAACCCAAAACTTTAGTAGTGAGGTGGAATGGGTATTTAGGAAGAGGATGGAAAGCCAAAATGAGCTTGGTTTTTGGATGTCTTGAGTTTCAGTGGACTATGGGCCATCTTTGATAACAAGGATAGCAATGTGTTCTAATTTCGTATCCTCTTGTTTCTTGTGAGTTTCCAACCACTTTCCTTAGCTAGCAATGAAATAACTCAAATACAAACCTATCATCTCTCATCCCTGCATTAGGTTTTCAAGAGTTCCAGACACTTCATTCTCTATTTCTACCCAGAATTCTCTTGCTTCGTTGTTTACCCCCATTTTAATCACCACATGTATAAAAAGAAGTGAGGAACTGCGAACGTTCTTGATTAGCTTTCCTGGGAGTATTCTATTCCCAATTGTTTCTCCATTTCAGATTGCCTACTACCCATCTCTCCATTTTGAGACAGTCACTCTGTCATCCTGGCTAGAGTGCACTGGCAGCATCACAGCTCACAGCAGCCTCAAACTCCTGGGTTTAAGTAATCTTGCCTCAGCTTCTCAAGACTACAGACTTCCACCACCATGCCCAGCTAATTTTTTCTGTTTTTGATAGAGGCAGGGACTCATTTTTGCTTGGCTTATTCTTAAACTCCAGTCCTCAAGCAATCCTCTGCTTCAGTCTCCCACCATGCCCGACAAGATTGCCTACTTCTGAGCTGAGCTGCCCAGGACATAGTCTTTGGGGGACATAGTCATTCACCAGTATATGCACATATTCAAAAAACACAGTTTCAGATCCTTTTGTAGACAAAAATACAAAGTAAAATTTTCAAAGCCTGCATTGGGGTAGCTCAGAACATTGTTATACCAAGTGTGGTAGTGGGCCAGCAGCTTGTTTATTTTTATTTGCAATTTTTGGCCAGAGCTGGGTTTGAACCCGCCACATCCGGCATGTGGGGCCGGCACCCTACTCCTTTGAACCACAGGTGCTGCCCTAGCTTGTTTATTTTTTTAGAGACAGAGTCTCACTTTATTGTCCCAGTAGCTGGGACTGCAGGCGCCTGTCTATTTTTTTTGTTGCAGTTTGGCTGGGGCCAGGTTTGAACCCGCCACCCTACGTATATGGGGCCAGCGCCCTACCCACTGAGCCACAGGTGCCACCCAGCAGCAGCAACTACTGGACCAAAATCTGCATTTTCATAAGATTAGATAATTATACATAGGCACAAAAAAAAAAAAAAAAAATGGTAGAAGTACTGGCCTGGAATTCAAAGTGGGGAGTACTGTGCAAATTCAGGGTAATTTTACTTTTTAGCATTTCATATAAAATTATCTTGTTGAATTTTCATAATCCCATGGAGCAGCTGCTATTATCCCTTATTTAGCAGATAAGAAACAAGATGTTTTGCCTTGCTGACACAAATAGAGATCCAGCCCAGTTTCCAATCTCTTCTGACTAGAAGGCTATCAGGGAGGGGTATTTAATGTGAAAGAGGAACAGGTGAAAAATTGAAGTACCAATAATACCACAGTTCTGTAAACTACGTTTATTGTTTTTGAAAGTGGATAGTGGCGGGCCAGGCACGGGGGGGTCATGCCCATAATCCTAGCACTCTGGGAGGCTGAGATGGGTGGATTGTCTGAGTTCACAAGATCCCATCTCTAAAGTAGAAAAATAAAATTAAAAAAAGTGAATGGTGGGCTGGGATTGGTGGTTTATGCCTGTAATCCCAGCATTTAGGGAGAACCTGGTGGGAGGATTGCTTAAGGCCAGGAGTCTGAGACCAGCTATCATATTCCATCTCTACTAAAGGAAAAAAATACCGTATATATTCGAGTATATATGGTAATGGGAAATAGGATTTGAAGTGTTAAGGGAAAAGACAAGTCATACAGCTCCAACTCCACTGTCATACATCCAGTGTTGACGTTTCTTCATTGGGTATAGAACAGAAGACTGGTACATAATGTTTCCGTGAATAATGTGTAACCCATAGGAAAGTTTCTGAAAAGAAACTTCTAAAAGTCAAAAAGTTACTTCTCCCACCCCAAGGTAAACTGATACCTCCTGCCTTTATGCTACTGATTTATACCATATTGCGTAGAGCTGGGTCTAGAAAGAGTGGTTTCCATTGCTCTGACTTGCTTGATCTACATCTGCAAGAGTGGACTCCAACAGACTGTATTTGGAGGTCTGAATCATTTTGAGGAAGGTAAACAGGAGAAATAGATTTTAGATTTTAAAACCTGTCAATGTGTATTTGGCAGGTTTAGCCTGGGAAAGAAGACCAGAGGCCTAGGAAAGCTATCTGAATGTTAATAAGAAGCCAAATATGTACTAAGCATATACTTTCTGCCAGCCTCTGGGTGATAAGAGTGTTGAACAAGACTCATTTGATTTGCTGGATCATGGAGATTTAGTGTCTAAACATTGCAAATAAGTAAGTAAAAGTGAGAGAAAAAGAGCTTTATGAGATGGGGACCAAAAAAAAATGAAAGAAATGCTTCCTTGAGCATGATGTTTAAATTGAAAGCTGAAAAATTAATAAGAAGTTAGCCAGGCAATAGCTGGGCACAATGGTGCCCACCTGAAGTTTCAGCTACTTGGGAGGCTGAGGTGAAAAGATCACTTGAACCCAGGAGTTATAGTGCAGGCAGGGCTAGGTAGCTCATGCCTGTAGTCCTAACACTCTGGAGGCTGAGGTGGGTGGATAGCTTGAGCTTATGAGCTCCAGACCTGCCTGAGCGAAAAGCGACACCCCATCTCTACTAAAAATAGAAAAAGAAAAAAAAGAAAAAAAAAAAAAGCAGGTAAGAGGATCTCTTGACCCCAAGAATTGGAGGTTGCTATAAGCTATGATGCCAGAGCACTCTACCCAGGGTGACAGCTTGAAACTCTGTCTCAAAAAAAAAAAAAAAGACTATAGTGCATAATAGTCACACTTGGGAATGAATAGCCATTGCTCTCCAACCTGGGGGGAGCCAAAGAGGGTAATCCAATTATCCAATTATGTGCAGAGGCTTTGTGGTCCAGCAGCTTTGTTGGTGACCTAGACAAGACTACTATAGCTGGAGTTGAAAGAATGAATGTGAGAGGAAAAGGAGAGAAGATTGGATCAGTAAGCAGGAAGCAAGTACAGGTATTATTGTGCCCTAAAGCCATATTCTAGATTTTAGATTTTGTTTGAAAGATCACAAAGAATCTATGGAAGCCTTCAAAGTAGGTGCTTGCATAAATCATTAAGGCCTAGCACAGTGTGATTCGGAAGACTACCCAGTGGAAGGGACTGAGAGATAGATGGCTGGACAGATGGATGACACAATTAAAGGTGAGCAGAGATGCCTACCACAGACAGCAATAAATTCTTCATCATTTGGAGGTATTCAAGTATGCAAGAGGGGAATCAAACAAAAAACAGGGTTTTTGGATTAGATGTCTTTGAACCACCTTATGCTGTTGAGATTTACAATACCTTGTATTCGCTTATAAATGTCACTACTGACAATACTGGCCCTTACATATGTGGCAATGTTCTTTTACACACATTATTGAATCTTCACGTCAGCTCTATGAAGTAGGAATTATTCTCACTTTACAAATAAATATGTTAAGCTTTAGGTTAAATAACTTGTCCAAAGTAATAAGGTTAATGAATGGTAGAGTCAAAATTTGAACTCAGATCCATCATATTCCCAATACCTATCTTTTTTTTTTTTTTTAAGAGATAGAGTCACACTTTGTTGCCCTTGGTAGAGTGCTGTGGCATCA
Organism: Loris lydekkerianus; assembly: GCA_963574355.1. NCBI lineage: Eukaryota > Metazoa > Chordata > Mammalia > Primates > Lorisidae > Loris > Loris lydekkerianus. Next base: position 43,102 of record CAUYPK010142492.1, read on the forward strand.
CAGCTCACCTTTCCCTTAGGCGATTCTCTTGCCTCAGCCTCCCTAGTAGCTGGGATTACAGGTGCCTGCCACAACACCCAGCTATTTTTTTTTTTTTTTTCTTTTCTTTCCTGGCTATTTTTCTGTTGCAGTTTGACTGGGGCCAGGTTTGAACCCACCATCCTTGGTATATAGGGCCAGTGCCCTACTTACTGAGCCACAGGTGCCACCCCCCAATACCTATCTTAATAGCTACTCTGTACACAAAAACTACACAAATATGATAATAGCCACTTGATGAAAACTTTTGGCTATATAAAGGTATTTTCATTGACTTAAAAATATTTGAGGGCTGGGCACAGTGGCTCACACCTGCAATGCTAGCACTCTGGGAGGCTGAGGTGGGTGGATTGTTTGAGCTCAGGAATTCAAAACCAGCCTCAGCAAAATCAAGACCCCTGTCTCCACTAAAAATAGAAAACCTAGCTGGGTGTTCTGGAGGGTGCCTATAATCCCAGCTACTTCAGAGGCTGAAGCAAGAGGATGGCTTGAGCCTAGGAGTTTGAGGTTGCTGTGAGGACAGAGTACTCTAGCCTGAGGCAACAAAGTGAGACTCTGTTTTTTGGGGGGAGGGGTTGAGACAGAGTCTCACTATGTCACCCTTGGTAGAGTGCTTGGGCATCACAGCTCACAGCAACCTCAAACTCTTGGGCTTAAGTGATTCTCTTGCTTTAGCCTCCCAACTAGCTGGGACTACAGGTGCCCATCATAGAGCCAGGCTATTTTTTGTTGCAGTTGTCATTGTTTTTTTAGCTGGTTTGGGCCCGGTTTGAACCCACCAGCCTAGATGTATGTGGCTGGTACTGTAACCACTGTGCTACGGGTGATGAGCCTGTGTTTTTTTTTTGTTGTTTGTTTTTGTTTTTTTTAATGCCTGCTATGTGCCAAGTACTAGGGATATAGGTAGTCAATAAAATGGACATGGTTCCTGTCTTTCTTGAATTTACAATAGGGAAGGGAAGACAGATATTAAACCAAAAATTGCACAAATAACTGTAATTGTGTTGTGCTTTTAAGTAAAAACATAAGATGTTGTCTCGGCACCTGTGGTTCAAGCAGCTAAGGAGCCAGCCACATACACCTGAGCTGGCAGGTTCAAATCCAGCCTGGGCCCATCAAACAACAACGCCTGCAACCAAAAAAATAGCCAGGCGTTGTGGTGGGTGCCTATAGTCCCAGCTACTTGGGCGGCGGAGGCAGGAGAATTGCTTGAGCCTAGGAGTTGGAGGTTGCTGTGAGCTGTGATGCCACAGCACCCAGGGTGACAGCTTGAGGCTGTGTCTCAAAAAAAAAAGATGTCATGTAACTTCACCTTATGTAATCTAGTGCAGGGAAATGAATCAGTTGTCACAATCTTTCTCCAAAATGTTTATAGTTTCAACCATGGTTTCTGATCTGTGTTATAGTCAAATCTTAAGTCTTGCCTCAGTAACTTTTATTCCTTGCTAGAAATGATTACAGCCACAGTCAGTCACTAGCGGACTATGGTTTGTTTGTTTTTTTATTGGTAAATAATAGCTGTGTGCATTAGTGCAATCAAGGGGTACAATGTGCTGGTTTCATATACAATCTGAAATATTCTCATCAAACTGTTCAACATAGCCTTCATGGCATTTTCTTAGTTATTGTATGTAGACATTTGTA
>CAUYPK010142493.1:0-28243 GCA_963574355.1 Loris lydekkerianus
AAAAATGCTAAAAATTTATAAAAATAAATATATTAAATTTATTAAAAAAAAAAAAAAATTAAAACCAAAAAAAAAAAAAAAAAAAAAAAAAAAAACCATAAATCTTACCAGGGTGAACCAGGAATTGTACCCAGATTAGTCTTGTTAAAACTATACTATGGCATCACATTGGAATAGACCAGAAAGGAAAAGTGAGGAAGATGAAGATGAGTAGACAGAAAAATAGAGAGAGTAGAAGGTTAGATGAGCATCCTGAGAAGCTAGAAAAAAGTTGAAAATGTGATTTTCCATTTCCAGCTGGAAAATCAAAGAGTCTTTATCTCTCTCTTTCTCCCTAACTGCAGGCCTATCTGATATTGATCCCACTCTGATGCTCTCCTCTACTTTAAAAAAACGTTGCCCAGTAGAGAAACAGATTTTCAGAGGCAAAGATGCTAAAGTTATTTCACTTCATATAAGAATGTTAAAGGGCAATTTAATTGCTATCTTCAAGAATATATAAGCTTCCATTTTCTAAAATATACCAAACCAGCAGATATCCACGAAGAAGCCATAGCTCTAAGACACTTAAGTGTTAAGAATTCTCATCAAATTATTATTGGGTTAGGCAGAGAAGAGATGGATGGAATTGCCATCAGGAGAGCTTTATTAAAAAATTTATATATAAACCTACTCCCCACCTTCCAGCCCCATGCAGCTATAACCCATATTATTAGTTACACATTTAGAGGATATATATTCAAGTTTTACCTCCTCTGTTTACTAGCTTTGCAATCTTAGACAAGTTACTTTAATTCTCTGAGCTCCAGTTTCCCCACTGGTAGGACAGGAGATAATGCTACCTTCTTTGTCTACCACCCAAGTTGTAGCAAGGATCCAATAACGTGGGCTACAGGGCTATATAAGCTTCAAGGACTCCAATATGTGTAAGTTGGTATTCTTGAGTAAATGCTTTTATTATTACAATCACATAAGGCTATTTGTGTAAATAACCTCCTTAATTATTTCTTTACTTATAAGGAGATGATTATAATTTGTATTCAATATTTCTCATTAATTTGTGAAAATAGAAAAAAGAGAGATGTATTTTCAATGATGAGAAATAGTATATGCAAAATATAGATGATAAAAAAATAATATTTTGTTATTTTTCAGCTAAGCAATTGTTATATGAGACTCTGGAAAGGCTTGTAATTCAACTTTTAAGTTATAAACTTCAAATTCTAAGCATATTTAATAGTCATGCCAAATTGCTTGGATAAATGGCCAAATATGAAAAAAAAAAAAGGAGAGAATTCTATTGAGAGAAAAATTTTAAAGTAAGCTAGAGCTGGTTTAATGTAATTGTATGACTAAGTCTGTGGAAAATAATTGAGTTTTGTTTGCACCGCACACCAAAACCTAATCAAGTAAAGGGAATAAAACAATTGAGTAACCATTCATCTTTCTCCTTTTAAGGAAACCTATTCCTGTTACAGTTTTCAATGTCTCAATAAGACCAAATAATTTTTCAAAACTAAAAAGTTTCTAACTAAAAATTAGACAGAACTAGTTGTACAGGTCCCCATCAAATAATTAGAAAATATCCTTTTATATTTATTGATAGGGTACCATAAAGAAAGAGTGAATATAATTCTCAATGTCATGTCTACAAAGCTGTACTGACACAGATAAGAATGAAAAATAAGATATCAATAATGGATGAAGAATAACATGATTAATATTTTGTTCCATAAAAATATCAAGAACAATATTGCTATAAACTTCAGACCTTTTGATTCAGTTACATTGAATAGACAGACCGCTTATTGCTAGGGATATGTCCTTTTACCATGGAGTTCCAGCTCCTTGCACCAGGATGGCATACTTTTTCAATTCATACTTTCCAATTCAATTGACATCCCATTTTCCCCCAATATCTTCTCTTGGACATTCTGTTTTCCCTATTTATCCCTCCTGATTCCCTCTTCATATTTATCCTGCTCTGTATCTCTGGAAAATGGCGCAAATTGGGCTTCATTGACATCTGGTTCCAGTTGAGTTAGGCCACTAAGAAACACCAGCAGGAGACTTGGGAAGTAAAGAGTAGTTGGGTTATTTATTCTGCCAGCTTCCTCCCAGCTAAGCGGAAATTTGGTAGTGGCTTTTTTCTTCTGTTGAAGACCATAGTTTCTGGAAAGTGACTTTCTCCTATAGCTACACTTTTTCCAGTTTTCTGTAGTGGCTTTCTACTCTTGTGCTTTCTGGCCTATGATGGATGGAAACAGCTCTTTGCTATTGCTGGCCCTTCTTTCACCACATCTTGTTGGCTTCCCTTAAATCTGACCATGGTCTTTTATAAATAGTTCCTTTAGTAAATCCTCTCCAGTTACTCCAGTTGAGTGTGTCCTTTGTTTCAAGCCTGGATTCTTTCCCATACAACCCCAGCGTTGCCCATGAGATCACGTTCAAACTGTTCTCTGTGACCTTTAACTCCCTTTGCTATTCTTCTTTACCTCCATGTTTTGTAAGCTGTGAGCCAACATTAGTTCCCTCTTCTATATCACACTTCTAGCATACATTTTCTCTGCTGTGACTATTGCACTTTATTTTAAACTCACATATGTAATTATTTTCTTAGGTGTAAGACATATTTCATCTAAAGATGACACAGAAATCCATGCTTCACACTTTTCATAGCTTCTAAGCCAGGAGGAGGCACTAGTTAGGAACTGGATTTGAAATTTTAATTTAGCATTTCTTTCCAGGATTTCATAATGTCTTTCAATTTTAACACATGCCTTCATCCTTTCTTTTCTCCTGGCTGCAATTCTTACAACCGTTTAAGTCTCAAGCCCCACTTTATGAAGCCATTCACTAAATTATATTATTACTGTCAAATCAAAGGACTCCGAGTTTATGGTCTGAAATTCTTTGCTCCCTCAATCTAACAAAGTCTGAATCTTCCACCCTCTGGGCAGAGCTCATCTATTCTTTTTTTTTTTTTTTTTTGGCTAATCAAAGAAAGGCGGTCAATTTAGGTGGAAAGTGAAATCATGTTTACTTAAACTAAACACTGTTGTTCTGTTACTGTAATAAAAATATTCAAGTGAAGGAAGCTCAAGGGTAATATAGTTTATGAGCCTATTGGAAGAGGGAAAATAAACAGATAAGACTACAAATGGATTTTTAGAATCAGATTCCACTTTGGCTTTATCCTTCAATCTATTACAGTAACATCTCCTTTTGTACTCCCAAGATTCAGCTTGGGTTCTTTAAGACAAGACCAGAACATATTTCATAGATGGAGTCAGAGAGAGGAAGGACTTTTTGTCCACAGTAAAAGCACATGAGTTTATTTTCTTGGTAATAAGTTTAAGAGGCACTTCTACACATATGACTTTAGAGAGGAGTCAGAGAAATGAGTCCCCAGTGAGATCTGAAGAGTGGGAGGCCCAGATTAGACATTATGGGACCACCCTAATGATAAAGGGCATGGTGTTTGTTTCTGGTGTCATTCTCTGAAGCGGGCTCTAGTAGGGTGAGCATGAACTCTGGAGCTGGATAGCTTTGTGTTTGCATCCTGGTTCTGCCATTCACTGGGACCAGGCATCCTGGACTGAACCAGCATCAGAAACACATTTCTAGTGGTATTCTACATCTAGTGATCTTGAAATTCATTTATTCACTCAACACATATTTTATTGAATGTCTTCTATGCTCTAGGTCCTATTCTAGGCATGGAGAATATTAAAAATGGAAGTAATATGAAGTTTCTAACCTCATAGGATTTACCATGACTTTGCAGGCTTCTCTTTAGCCATCAACTGACCCTAAAAGGGCTAGATGGCATATTGCCTGTCCTGTGTCCATAGGCAATCATGCAAAATGCACTAATTAAATGTCTCCATAATGATTGTGTGCTTCACGAATGGCCCAGTGCCAATGCCTTGAAAAGTCTGTGCTCCAAATGCCACTCTTATCCTAAAGCTAATGGATAAAGTGACCACAGCATACTTTTAGAATCGATTGTTTTCTTTAGATTTAATCAAGCCCTCCTTTCCTCCTTCTCAGAAACATGTTAATGCTTTCTTTCTACTATAGCCACTATACCTTAACATAAAAAGAATTAAATTTTCCCCTATGACTTTTAATTATCCCCTGACAGCTTTGAGAAATGGCATGGGTAACACAAATCAGAAATGCCAGTTGGCTTTAGAATGCATCCCGTGTGCTTTTGAAACAGATTTTTTGAGCTGTGTTTTGAACAAGTGTTAAGGTTAATTTGTGTTTCCTTAACAGACACCAACAGATGAGCAGAAAAGGGAAAGAGATTCTTCACAAATATGAGGGCATGATGGGAGAACTTTCCAGGATTCACAATAACAAGAAGACAACTGGCCAGCCATTGAATATTTCTTAAGACTATCTTTCCAGGTGATATATATTAAGCTTACATCAAACATTTCCTCAACTGAGGTCCCATCTATATCAATGCTTCTCAAAGTATCTGTTGGGAAGGAATTAATTTTTTAAAAGATAATTTGCCATCTCAAGGCTTCTAGGTGCTAACTCTCAATTTCAGTACCTTTTTAAGGACAGACCAATCATGAACAATCAGCACTGGGCCGTGAGCCACATTTTGAGGAGCCTTGGTTTATACAAATAAAGATAACCTTTTAAGAGCCAGATAGCATGCCAATCAGTTTATAAATAACATAATTTGATCTTTACAACAATCCTATGAGGCACCTCTTTTCCATTTTACAGATAAAAAATTGAGGTTTACAGAGTTTACCTAATTTGCTAAGTCATAAAACTAGTCAGTGGTGGAACATTCTATCCTGAGGCAAACCTACCCACTACCATCTTTTAAGAATCAACAAATAGCAAGGTTGAATAGTTTCAAATTCTCACTGTGACATAAGAATGATATCAAGGAGAATCAGATCTGATAGTCTAAGGTCCCAAATTAATGTAGGTCAGGTATGAGTTAGGAACTAGGTAATTAAAGATAAGAATGCCTGAAACTGGGTTTGCTGCTGGACCATGGAGCGTGGCTCATGAGCAACTGCTCTAATAAAAAAATTTGGTTTTGTTAAATGTCCTTTCTTCCTAAGGTAACTGAACATATTCTTATTAATAGCTGTCACCTGAGTATTCCACCACCTTCCAATGTACTATCTGGGACTCATTATACCTCTGTGATCCTGATCCTCTTAAGGTGATAGGATCATCAATATCTAGCCCCAGAACTTTTGTACACATGTAAATGGGAGGGATACATCTTCTGGCAAGATTTGAGGCTCAGTTGGAGGGTCCTCATTCTCAGGGAAGCAAAAAGGTACACCATCCAGGGCCATCAAATTCAAGGACTTGGCTCCTCTTTATCAATACAGCATCCTTTTCACAGGAATGCACATCCTGTGAAGCCAATAAAACTGGGAGTGGATCACCCTATAAGGCTGAGAAGTAGGCACAGTATGATTACTAACCTATTTTCAGGGAATGAAGAGGACTTTGGCCAGGAAATTTGCTTGTTGGGAGACCCACTTGAAACTATGACATCTTAGGGTTAGATCAGTCTCCTGAGAGTGAGGGTCATGAATGCTAATCATGGAAACTCATGTTGGAAGCCAAAGTATGGGGGCAAATGCAGAGTGGGAAAATTATATATGAAAAACTGAAAATGTGCATTGTAAAAGCAGAATGAAAGGCGAAAGGGAGGAACCAAGGAAATAGAATCTCTGTACAGGGGAAGGTTAACAAGTCAAATGTAGTGGATGAGGCCAAAGCTTATCTAAGGTTCAGGGTTTGGCATAAGATCAAATAAATAATATATTCAAATTTCAGGCAATACAGAAGCACTCTGACACACACATATATACATACAGTACAAGAAACTAGCCATCCATATTATACCACCCTGAGATGATTATTTCTATGTTTTCTATTTCTATGTTTTCATGAAAATGCATTGTTTGACTTTAAGAATGATCAGAGCCAAACCAAGCTGGTTCCCTGACTGTGTCTGAGTAGTGTTTGTGCTAGAGATGGGGAGATATTGAGGCAGGAACTCTGAAAATAAGGACAGTTAATTCAGTCCTAGAAAATAGGGGTAATGTTGCAGATAGCCAAGGCATCGTAGAATTTTTGACCCAGAGAGACCTTGAAAACTATCCAGTTGGTAATTGTAAAGTGTGTTTTTCAGAGCCATACAGGTACAGCGCAGATGCTTCAGGGGCTGTCTGGGAGCAGAATTGACTGTACAGCCCAGTGGTCAGGGTTATAGTTCTCTTAACCTGTCTTCAATCCAGCAGTTCTGCTTTATCTGGTTAATCTGTTCCTTTCTGGGCAATATTTTGTTTGAAGGAAAAGTTCTGCTTCTTTTAAAAGTGAAAAATACAAAAGAAATTCACTGCTCTAATCCCTATCAATTATTTTGCAGATAAGGAAACTGAAGTCTCAAGAAGTAAAAGGATATTCAGAAGATCCCATGGCCAGGTTTGTTAGCTATAAGACACATCCTCGATTCCTTATCCTTTCCCTGTAATCCCCCTCACATTGGCTTTATCCTTTTATATGCTTCTTTAGAATAGGCTTCCTCATACTCAGAAAATGTCTGCTCATGGCTCACTAGGCTAACCAGCTATTTTTGTTTTCCCAGGACTGAGAGGTTGCCCTTAGGTGCAGGATTTTGAGTGCTGAAAGCAAGAAAATCCCAAACAAACAAGAATGGTTGGCGACCATATCAGGAAGCCTTGAACTTCTAGATCTTACCTAATTATCAATTCTGAATTTGTTCCTGGAATCCTGGCTAAGTTTCTGTTTGACTTTAGATTTCTGACTCACAGAGTCCTTCAACCATTGGAGCCTAATATTTGAGCCTGGTTTCTTAATGACCCCAAGGTTTCTGATTTATACCTGTATGGATACATTCTATTTACTTCTTTCTGTCATGAGAAACACTCTTTATCCAGCCTTGATTGTTTTCCTTTTGGGATCTGATTGCATGTGGTCTTTGAAGATGTCACTGAGTTTCACATGTGAATTGCAGTAATTGCTGGCACATTATTAATCAATCCTGCCCAACTTCTGGTACATCCTGGACTCTCCTAGGCCCAAATTAAGACTTTTGTCAGAGCTTCTTTCCAACATCTTTTTGCTGACAGTTTTGGAAAATATCTTATCTTGGTTGCTGGAGGTCAAGTATGTATTTTATGCTGCATGCAGTCCGTGTACTGAGTGTTCCAATTGAACAGATTAGCAGGGGATAATTTTTTAAACTCCATTCATTGAATAGTTAGAAAGTCTCTTGGGATCACTACTGATTAGTGCATCTTAATTATTGTCACAATTTCATTTTACCTTGGAAAGACTTGCTGCATATCATTCAAAGAGGGTTCAAAGTAACTCAAGCATGGGCCATTAGTGTCTCATTTGATGAGAACTCTGCCAAAATGCACCTGTTACTTCCCTCAGCATTTGGCCTGTGGGGAGAGCCTGGTGGCCTTTGCTCTGCTCATCTGCCCACTCAAATCTATTCTAAGCTTACTTTGTAGATTCCAATCTGAACTATTTTTCAGAGTCCCAGGCATGTTCTTTTTCAAAAACAAAAACAAAAAGACTGTTTGGCTCAACTCTGTTTCTCTTTTGCTTTATCCAGCCACAGGGATGGCACTCAGACCTGAGCACTCAAGGGATGTTATTAGAGACAAAAAATGGCATTGAAATTTATGCCACAGAGCGTTCAAGTTCAGCTATCATGTGAAAGATCATGATGCTTTTTTTCCAAACCTGTAAAAACTGAGTTATATTTTTCACCTCTCTTGTTTTTGCTTCATTGGAGGGAAAAATACCACTTTACTTCTCTGAAAACTTATGAGGGGAGATAGACATCAATGATGCTGTAGATGTACTGTGGAGGAAGAAAAACTGTTAATTAGCATATTTCTTACAGTAGCTACATGAGTGGGAAAATGATTGGAAGGGGAAGTGTCTTGGAAGTTTTGAAACAGAATTTAGGATTGTCACTTATAGCATGAGTCCCATTTTTTTGGACTCATCAGATACCAACATCTTTTTCAACAGATGAGGAGACTGAAACACTGAGAAATCAAATTGGTGGTTCTCTGCCCTGGACACATATTAAATTCATCTGTGAATAAAAAAAAAAAATTAAGAATACCTGGCCTCCATCCTCAGAGCCAATCTTATTGGTCATGGATGGAGCCTGGAATTGATAGTTTTTAAAAGTCCCCAACTGGTTCTCACACACAGACTAAATTCTGAATCCTTGTTTTAAAGTTCAGTGTCAGAGTGGGGAGTAGATGAAGTCCACATGAGTCCAGAACAGAGATGTGTCCATTGCCCTCATGCTGTCACCATGCAGAATGCTGGCTGTTGGCATCAAAGAGAGCACTTTGAAACATTAGCCATAGACAGACTAAAGAAGGAAAATATTGCAGCCAGAGACCATTTAAGTAAAAGGGAGAATGCTAATCTCATCTCAGTCAAGTACAAGTATTTCCTAGGAGGCAGAAGATGCACAAGGATGTGCTAAAATACGACATAATTCAGATTGAACTTTACTAGGATCTTCCCTTAGGTCTCTCTGGAAAAAGAAACTAATCATTCACCAAATGGAATGACAGCAGAGCTCTTTCAAGAGGTAGATGCTTGGAATCCTCTTCCTCCCTAGAGGGTTCAAGGAATCAGAACATTCCTATCAACTTCTTAACTCATCAGGTCATTCATTATATCCCTCTTTTGCTGCCTACCACTCTGTCCTCTGCTAGACAGTAAGCATCACTGAAGTAACCTTGTTCTGTGGTGTGTGCTGTAACATAATATAATGCTTAACATACAGTTGATCCTCATCATTTGAGGATTCTGTAGATGTGAACTCACCTACTCACTGAAATTTATTTGTAACCCCAAAATCAATACTAGCAACACTTCCTTGGTAATTTATGGACATGTGCTGAGCACTGAAAAATTTTAATCTCCCAATGGGCATGTGTTTCCAGCTGAGGTTGAAAAAGGAAACACACTCTGTCATTTTGTTTTAGCTCTCAGGCTCTAGACAAGTATACTTTTTGAGGTTTATTTAGTGTCATGTTTTATAAAATCTTGTGTCCTTTTTTAGTAATCTCACCCTTTTTTTTTTTTTTTTTTTTTTTTGCTGTTTTGGGCCAGGGCTGGGTTTGAACCTGCCACCTCCAGCATATGGGGCCAGCGTTGTACTCCTTTGAGCCACAGGCGCCACCCCAATCTCACTCTTTTAAATGTCTTCCAAGTATAGTACTGGAGTGCTGTCTCGTCTCCCTAAGTACAAAGAGGCTCCTATATGTCTTAGGAAGAAAACATGTTAGATGAGCTTTGTTCAGGTATGAGTAATGTACTATTGGCCATGAGTTCAATGTAATGAATTAACAATATATGTTAAGTATAGTGAATTGGAACAGAAACACACATAAAACAAGGTTATGGATTGATCATTGATGAAAATGTTGTGACTAGAGGCTTACAGGAAACTTGTCTTTCTCCCTAGGAGCAATGGTTCAGTATTCCATAATTCAGTGTCCATGGTGACTTTATAGAACATAGCCACCATAATTCATGGGAAATGACTATATATGGTAAGTGCTTAATAAATATTTGTTAAACAACTGAATAAAACTCTTACACTTGCATATTTTTTATGTATACAAATACATTTTAGGTGTATTTGTATTGGATTTTGCGTTGGTGCTGGGACCTGAAAGATGCCAATAATAATTAACCTTTATTTAGTCCTGACTATGAATCAGGTGTTCTATATGTCAACATTTAATCTTCAAAATAGTCCTATGAGACAAACACTTACCTTCTTCATTTTCCAGAGACAATAACTGAGGCCCAAATAAATGAAGGAATCTGCCCCCAAATTCCTCAGCTAGAAAGTGATGAAGGTGACTGTATCTGGATATGAGATTGTAAAGAAGTAATTAAGGTTAAATTAAGTCATAGATGTAGGATTTAGTTCAATAGGACTGATATCTTCATATGAAGAAGGATATACATAGAGGGAATACCATCTGAAGACACAAGGAGAAGACAGCCATCTATAAGCCAGGGAGAGAAGCCTATACCTCGATCTCAGACTTCCAGTATCCAGAACTGTGAGAAGAAATATTTCTGTTGTTTAAGTCACGTAGGTTGGGGTACTTTGCTATGGCAGCCTAAGAAAACTAATACAATTACAATTACAATTCCTCATTGATAAATAAGACATGCCTCCAGCCTTTGAATTTCTCAGAGTCTAGCCACTAGCCAATATCCACTGGAGAGAGTTCTTCAGAGAGGAACAGTATAATTATAAATGAGATTGGCTGAATCTGGATTTCTGGAACTGCACACAAGGATGAAGCAAGTGAGAAAAAAGTGTTGGACCTTGGGCCAAAGCCAAGTGAAGCATAAAGGTGGCCAAGCAAGAACAAAGCACTAGGAGAGGAGCCAAATTACAGAAGTACAAGAAAAGCAGAGAGTGGTTGGGCTGCATGGAAAATAAGCCAAATGATCCAGTTAAGAAGGGAAACCAGGTCACAAAGGCAAATGTTTAAAAAGCAAAGCACAATAGCGTAAGACAATAGGAAAGGGATCATGAGGACTGCTTTCTAGATCTATAGCCCACCTGAGACTCAGTTGGCCATAATGTGCAGCTTTAGAAAACTTAAACCCACTTATCTTTCATATTCCTTTATCTGAATTAAAAATGCACTATTTAAATTGAATTTTAACATCTTCATCAAAATATGCTTCATCATAGCTATCACATTGGGTTCCTTGAAAACAGATGCTAAGGGAAAGATTCTGGAATACAGTAGTTTTTAATTTTAATAGAGGGTAGGATAAATCCTTATTTTCTACCTTTTCAAAAATACTCCTGGCAATTTTCATACCCAATTTTCTTATACATATTTTAAAATAATTTTTGTCAGTTTCAAAAGAAACCCTGCTGGGCTTCTTATTGAAATTACATCAATTATATAGATTTATTTGGAAAAGATTAGCATTTTTATTACATTAAAATTTTCTGAGGACTTCTACTTCCAAAATGGCAATGCAGAAGCAAACTGGCTTCACTCCCCTTCACAGAAAACCAAGTACACAGACAAACACACACACACACACACACACACACACACACACGCACACACACACACACACATCACTGATATTATCACAAGCAATATCCCAGAACTAAAATATGGGATTAGACGGTTGCTGTGGCCACGGAGAAGTGAAAAACATTACATCAGACAGTAAGAGAATAAGACTTTCCTGCCCATGATGTCCCTCCCCACAATCTAACTGGCACAAAATAAACATAAAATTCTCCTTGACCCATGTTTTTTATACCAGAAAATGTGAGATCAGGATAGACAATCAGCTTCCTTACTGTCTTGGCATCCTGGCAGGAGAGCTGCCCTTGTTTCAACCTATGGAAAGTATTGCAAGTGCCTGAAGAAATACCCCCCAAAATAGCCAGAGACAAAGTGGGGAAGCAGTATTACCATCCCCAGCTCTAGGAACTCTGCTCTATAACTCAGTCAAAGGAGATGCCAAATCAGAATGACTGTTCAGCAGCATCATGTTGTAGGAAGTTTTTTACATAGGTCCCCTGGGCATGAATGAACTCTAAGCAACCTTCCTACACTACTGGGAGAACTTCTTGGGACCTCTACCATTGGGAATGGGCAGCATTCTGACTGTTTACTAGAACTGAGGCAAACCTGGGCCTAAGGTGCCACCTAGGGCTGAAAAAGAGGCAATGATCTAGCCAGAACAGAAAAAAAAGAGAAAAAGAAAAGAAAAAGAAAGAAAATCAACAAGTAAATTATAAAGAATCTCTAAGCAAACATTTCCAATAAAACCCCAAACAATAATAGTAGAGGACTTGAATATCCCATTATCTGAATGGATGTTCTTTCTTTTCCAGAAAGAAAATCAAGAACAACAACAAAAAAAATGCAGTTAAACTACATACTAGACCAAATAGGCTTGAATGACAATGACATTTGCAGAACATTTCACCAGCTGCTGCAGAATATACATTCTTTTCATTAGGATGTGGAACATTCTCCAAAACAAACCATATTTTAGTTCACAAGGTAAGTCTCCATAAATTCAAAAGAGTAGAAATCTATGGTGCATATTTTTATCTATAATAAAAAAAAAGCAAAAAAAAAAAAAAAAAAGAGTAGAAATCATATCAAGTATCTTCTGACCACAGTGCAATACAAGTGGAAATCAATAACAAGGAGGAACCTCAGAAAAATACACAAATATGGAAAAATTAAACAACATGCTCCTGAATGACAGATGGGTCAATGAAGAATTAAAAAAGCAATTAAAACATTTTTGAAACAAACGAAGATGAAATACATCATGCCAAACTCTTTGTGAGACAATAAAAGCAGTACTAAGGGGGAAGTTATTGACATAAACCCCTACAACAAAAAATTAGAAAGATTTTAAATAAACAATGTAACATCCACGTCAAGTAACTATAAAAACAAGAACTATCCATATCCCAAATTAGTAGAAGGAAAAAGATAATAAAGATCAGAGTAGAAGTAAGTGAAAGTTAGAGTTAAAAAATATGGAAGATCAATAAAACAAAAAGTTAGTTTTTTGAAAAATAAGTAAAATTGACAAAATTTTACCTAAACTAATTAAAACAATAGATAAGACCCAAATTGATAAAACCAGTGAAAAAGGAACAATTGAGACTACAGAAATACAAAAATAATCATTAGTGATTTTTACAAATAATCATACCCTCACACATTATAAAAGCTGCAAGAAGTGGATAAATTCCTGGACATCTATAACCTACCAAAGATTGAGTCATGAGAGAGGGAAAACTTTAAGAAGCCAATACTGGAACTGGAGGTCATAATATTAAGTGAAATAAGCCAAGTAAAGAAAGACAAATATCATATGTTTGCACTCATATGTGGGAACTGAAAAGTGGATCTCATGGAAATAGAGAGTAGAATGATGGTTACCAGAGGCTTGGAAGGATATGGGAACAGGGGGATGAAGATAGGTTGATTAATGAGTATAAATATATGGTTTGTTAGAAGAAATAAAACAAGTTTTTAAGATCTACAGGGTGACTATAGTTTAGAATAATCTATTGTATATTTCAGAATAGCTAGAAAATAATTTGAATGTTTCTAACATAAAGGAAAGACAAACATCATAAATTTATGTGATGGATATTCCAATTACATTCATTTGATCTTTATAAATTATATGAATATATTATATTATCACAGGTACCCAGAAAAATGTGTACATCTATTATGTACCAAAATTTAAAAATTAAGAAATAAATACCAATGCCTGGGGGGGGAGAGTATAGTGTGCTCTGTGATATGCATGCATGCATCTACGTATCATTCATGTTTTATGTTCTTCAATGAAATAGATGGCTCTCTCCCTCAAATAAACCTTATACTGCTCTTGTTAAATTTTTTTCTACGTATTTTGTAGTTTTATTTCTATTGTTTCTGAGGTGTATTTGTGTCTTTTATATTTCCATTTATATCTTATTTTTATTAGTACATCAGTTGATTTTTAAAGTACTTTTACTGGTAACCAGCACCTTACTGAACTATTTTATTTTTAGTCTCATAATTTACTTTTAATAGAGCATGTTAGGCTTTTTTAGGAAACCATAGAATCATTTACATATCAGGATAATATGACACTCTTTTAATATTTAGTTAGCTTCTTTTTAAAGGAGTATAATATTTGCAAGAACTCTGAATAAATGAAAATAATAACATTTCTTCCTTGAGAAAGCACATGCTATTGGCCAGTGTTCACTATACATTAGAGTTGTAATTGTCACTGCAGGTACTTTACATGTGATGCATAATCCCACCTGCTATCTTTTCTATTCCAGGATGCTACTGCTGGGTTAGAGTGCCTCCCTGAGCAGAGCCACATGGAAGCAAAGTGTTTAACCAGACACACTTGGACAGAGATGTTCTGCATAGCTGTGAGGTTGACCGAGGTGGAGGGGAGTGGTAAAGTACGTCTTTGAGATTAATTGTCCCACAGCTTTTTAATAATAGCTGTGACATTTTTTAAAACCAAGAAAGTCTGGGCTTTTACCTTCTCAGGTCTGGTCTAAATGTCCCTTTATAAAACAGAGTGAATGAAAATGCTTATAGCAACATGTTATATGCCTGGATGGGAAAGTGGATGCTCAGCCTGCTACTCTCTTCCTGTGTCTCCAAGGACGGTGCTGTAGGCTTGTGGATCAGCTGTTGTTTACAAATCTCATGACCACATCTTGTACCCTTCTCTGTCCTCAAGGACAAAACTCACTTCCCATAACTAAACTCACGTAGATCTGTACACTGAGAAACATCAAAGACGAGCTGTTTTCCTCCTCTTACTCTTAAGAGAAATTCCTTTCTATGCTTTAGACGTAAGTGTCTGGGGTAATTTGTTCTCTCTGCCTTCACCTTTTCGCTTTCTCATTTTGAAATCACTATGAAAATTCAGAGAAGCTAAGATCAAGTTGCCCTGGTTATCAGATGATTTCTCTTTTCTATCTTGACCCCTTGTCATCCCCGTTACATCATCTTTCCATGTGGTACAAGTATTTATTTGAATGTCTTGAGCTCTAAGCTGTGTAGAGCAAGCAGCCTGTACTTTATTTTTCCTGTTCTGTGCTCTAAGACATTTGTAATAATTATCAGCCTAAAATTAACCCAATCTATCAGGTGCATGTTGTTTGGTAGCCCTTCAAAACTTGATGTTTTTTTTTTTCCTGGCTGACACTGACTGCAATAGTGTGGTACCAGACTAAATTTAACTTATGTACAATGAAAATATTTTAACAGCATTTTTTTTAGGACTTTGATGCTCTGGTATTTTGAGCCACTCAGGTTGTGATAGCTGAAGTTGCCTAGTAACCAGAAGACTAGCACCGGAGTGGAACCAAGAGAAGCCACATTTCTTAATAAAGGGAGAAAGAGCTAGGGAACCAGCAGGTCTAGGGTCACAGTTGAGCTGGATTCTCACTCCTTTGAGGATGTGACTAATATATATTTTGTTAAGCAGCTCAAACCCTCCATCTGTAAAATGGGTCTGACATTTCACAGCAGGTACCTCTCACATATTGCAAGGATTAATAAAGAATCCAGAAAACAGTTTGAATATTTCACAATAAAAGCATTTGGAAAATATGTTGAATTTACAATAATTTGGTACTAGCATAAAGATCATGTTACAAAGTAGAATCAGCTAAACCTCCGATTTCCAAGATGTAAAGGCAAATATGGTAATATTTTCTCTGCTGGCCTTATAGCTGAGATAACTGTTTATATAATTATCTCAAGGACAGAAAGTGGTGATAAATGCATTGGAAACTTAAGAAAATGTATTATGGTATTAAAAAACAACCTGAGTTCCAATATGAGATCAATCCACATATCTGGGGATTTACTCAGCACTAATTTGGCTAGTTTTTCCTAGAGAAGTCAGTCAGTTCTATAAGTAGGAACTGGTAAGACCATTAGCTTGGTGTATAGTCTTAACGAACACAATATAAAAATGGCTTTATTTGCTTTGCAGTCACCTCTCTTGATGCCAACATGGAATTCTGGGCTCACATGAGCCAACATGCCTTACCTAGGGTTCAAGTCTCTCTCCCAGGCCTACAATCTGTGCATTCATTTTTTTTCTTGCTGTTACCCCATGTAGACCTTACATTTCACTCATGCTAGTTTATTTCTTCTCCCCTGCCCCTCAAACACAATGAGCTCTTTTAGCTTCTATTTTAAAACAATTTCTTATAGATCTCTTGGATTATCTGAAACAAAACTATCCTGAAAAGCACCAGCTCAAGAATTCTTTTGTGAAATTAACTATTTTATTTCACAGGCCTATAGTACTCATGAAGTTCCTGTAGTATCACAAGGCATTAGGAATGACTGGGTTCAAATTCCTTTCTCTGACTCTTTTCTGTGCATGCTTACAGCAAATTACCTATCTCTCTCAACCTTAGATTCTCATCTGTAAAACGGATAATAATATACTCAAAGCTTGTTAAAAAGATTAAATAGGGATACATATATATACACAAGTGTATGTAATATATAGTAGAACCTGTGTAAGAAGACCACCCAAGGGAATATAACAGACTGGTCAACATATAGAAATGGTCAACATAAGGAACTAGACCTACTGTACTGATAAATACATATGGTGCATGATCAGTCTATGAAAAGTAGGTCAGCTTAAGAAGGTGGTCAGTGTATGGAGGTGGTCAACTATGGAGTTTCTGCTATATATCCTTATATATGTATATACTGTATATGTGTACAATATATGTATAATGTGTATGTGTGTATAAATACACATATATAAATATATATAATGGGTCAGTATACATACACACACACATATATATAACAGGTCAGAAATCTCATAAGGGATCAACAAATGTAACTGACAGAGTTTCTCTGTGAATATCTCTCTCACACTCCCTTCCTCCCTCCCTCCCTACTACCTGCTTTCTAGCTCTTACACCAATCATTGCAGTTTTTCTAGAGGCTGGAGTAGGACCCTATATCACCTAACAAAACAGATATGGTCTTTCGGAAGGGATTTAAAATTAGGTTAAAAAGTAAAACATAGCATCTATTAGCCCGCATTATAATTTTTGTGAAGTTTAGAGAATCCAGCCATTTTGTATGCTCCTCTACTTCATGCTGAGATCATTTGTTAATCACAAGTGCAAAAAACATGAGTATTAAATGAGGTTAAAAAAAACCTCCGATAGAAAACAGAAGCATGCCTCAATCCTTTCTTAGGGGACACATTTGATTGTCTTATATTGAGTATTTTTTTAAGTGGTGTTCACCTAATATAGGAGAAAAACATCAAAAGCTACAACACTACAAAGAGAAGTCACCTTGCACTGAAAACTCTCAAGGGCTACTGGGCCATTTGTGCCTTCTCTCTGGGCATCAAGGAACTCATTGTACAGAGACATGTGACTGCCTTGGCTGAATCTGATCCACCAGCAAGGACTCTGAAAGGCATTCATTTAATCACTTGTCCTGAAGCCACTGCTAAGATTGCAGCTAGCTGAAGTAACACAGGATACCAAGTCCCTGCACTTAATGTGAAAGCTGAAAGGAGGCATCATACAGAAGGTTGATTAAAGGCCAGGTGTTGCAGCAGCCCTCATCCTCAGAACATCCGGGAATTTCTAAATGCTGCCCTGACCTGCATTAGTTTTCTTCAAATACAGAAACTGCTGGAAATTCCACCTAATTTCTCTGCAAAAGTCATCTGGGTTCTCCTATGGGGGCAGGTGATTCCCAAAGTCCAATAACTTCAATGACATGAAACTTTGGAGATTTGCTCTTTACTAAAAGGAACAAGACAAGTGTCTCTTGCACTTCCATTCTAGTTTGCTGAGGACTTTGCCAGTTTTTCCAGTAAGTCCCTAGTCCCAGAAAATCCCTCAGTTGAGGGCAAACTTGAATAACTTCCTTAGAAATATAGTGAGGAATGGAGGACCACTAACTTCTTTACATAGGACAGGACTTAGAATCATTCAACTTAGAAAAAGCCAGAAATAAAGGAGTTTTCCCATGAACCCCCAATCCTAATGTCATCCAAGATTTGCGCTTTCAATGGTTACAATTATTTCTGAGGCAGAAACCCCTTTGCACAACCAATGAAAGCTATGGGAACTCTTTTTTGGAAAAAAAAAAAAAAAGCTATGCATATCCACATTGTGTTGAAGTATAACATAAGAAATCACTATAACTTGATAAAGTTTCACAAACAGCACACCCATATCAACAGCACCCAAGTCAAAAATAGAACATTACTAGCACCTCAATAGGATCTGTTTTTTCTCCGCTAATCACTAGCCCATCAAGGATAAATGCTACTTCAACTTCTAAGACAGTGGTTCTTAACCTATGGGTCATGACTCCTTTGTAACAATGAAAATACATCCTGCATATCAGATATTTACATTAAAATTCATAACAGTAGTAAAATGACAGTTATGAAATAGCAACAAAAATAATTTTATGGTAGAGGGTCACCACAACATGAGGAACTGTATTAAAGGATTGTGGCATTAGGAGGCATTAGGAAGGTTGAGAACCACTGTTCTAAGACCTTAGATTAATTAGTTTTGCCTGCTTTTGAGTTTCATATAAATGAAATCATGTACTGTGTACAATTTTATGTTTGGCTACTTAAATTCAATTAAACATTACTTTGTGAGACTAGACCATATTATTGTGTGTAGTTGCAGTTCATTTATTCCCATGTAGATTACATTTTATGAATATACCACATTTTATTTATTTCTTCCTTATTGATGGATAGCTGGGTAGTTTTAAGTTTTGGGCTATTGTGAATAGTATTACTATAAACAATTTTCATATATGTCCTTCAGTGAATAAATACATGCATTTCTGTTTGATACTAGTATATAAACTAAGGAGAATGACTGGGTCATAGAATATGCATATGTATATTCAGCCTTAACAGACACTGTTTTTTATTTAATTTATTCTTAAATTTACATACACCTTTGTTTTGATGTAAAGTTCTGTGAGTATAGCCTATTTAGATTGGTCTCTTTCATTTATTACAAGTCCTTGAGATTCATTAACATTTTTTACATATCCTTAGTTCATTTCTTTTTATTACTGAATAGTATTTCATTGTATAGATATATCACAATTTGTTAATTTATTCACCTTTTGAAAGACATTGGGGTTTTCCACTTTAAAATTGTTATAAACATTCATGTATGGATTTTTGTATGAATATAGGTTTTATTTTTCTAGATGCTATGATATGAATGTATGTGTGCCCCCCCCCCAAATTCAAACATTGGAACTTTAGTTCCAATATGGTAGCATTAAGAGGCGAGGATTCTAGGAGGTGATTAAGTCATGAGGGTGAAATCCTCATGAGTAGTGTTAATGACCCTGTAAAAGGGCTAGAGGGAACCATCTGGGGGTCTTTTGTCTTTTCACCATCTGAGAACACAGATTTTGTCTTCTTTGGAGGATGTAGCAACAAGGTGACATCTTAGAAAAAGAGATCATGCCCTTAGCAGACACCAAGCTTGTCAGCACCTTAATTTTGGACTTTCTAGACTCCAGATAAGAAATTATTTCAGTTCTTTATAAATTACCCAGTCTCAAGTATTTTGTTATAGCAGCAAGAACAAACTAAAAAAGTAGGGTCATCACTAAGAAATGTTCATTAATTTTATATTTGCTTCACTTTATAAGACACTGCAAAATTCTTTTCCAGGATTACTGTACTATTTTGAATTCCCATCAGTAATGTATGAGATCTCCAGTTGCTCTGCATCCTCACCAACACTTGGTATTCTCAGTCTTTTTATAAGCCATTTTGATAATTATGTAGTGATATCTTCTTGTGATTCTAATTTACTCTTTTATAATGATTAATTACCATAATGACCAACTTTTATATGTTGATTTACTATCTTTAGATAATTAACTTATGTACTATGTCCAGAGTTTTAGAGAACATAAGGTGAAGTGTGCTTACTCCAGCCAGATTAGAAGTCCTCAATATCATTTGAATTGAACTTTAATACATTCCTCAGAAATTATGCTTTCCGGTGATCTCACAGATAGGAGAGCCAATATATGGAGTAGTAAAAAACCTGAGGACACCAGAGGATATGAATGCATCTCAGTGACACTCAAGAAGACCTCATCTCCTTTGAGTCATGGCTCCTGGTTTATCAAGAGCTGCTGTTCTATAGAATAAACTCCTGCAAAACTCAAGTGAGAAAAAGAATATTTCTGTGTTACTCAAAGCTCCACCCCCCATATCTGTTTTCTGATTTTCAATCTATTTTTCCTCCCAGGGGGACAAGTTAACCCATTCCCCTTGGGTTATGGTACTATAAACTGGTGTCATAGAAAGTAACTGAATATTCTTGGGTGCTTTCTCCTTTTCTTACAGTTCTACTGGAATGACCTCAAGTTTTATTTGACCCAGTAGTTCTCAAGTCAAGGAAATAACCTTTCCTTATGGTGTAAACTTCCTTAAAGTGCACAAAAACTGCCTTGACAACGAAATTGGTAGACATAGATTATGATAATCAGCTTTACAACATATTTGCTACACTGAGTCTGGTCTCAAAACATAATATTTCTGGTATAGCCAGAGCTTGAGTCTTAAGATGTGCAAATCTTGACACTCAGCCTCACTTATTAGGTGGGATTATTTGAACCCACACACAATCCTCTAGGTCAGTGGTTCTCAACCTTCCTAATGCCTCTTAATGCCACGACCCTTTAATACAGTTCCTCATGTTGTGGTGACCCCCAACCATAAAATTATTTTTGTTGCTATTTCATAACTGTAATTTTGCTACCGTTATGAATTGTAACGTAAATATCTGATATGCAGTATGTATTTTCATTGTTACAAAGGGGTCATAGCCCACAGGTTAAGAACCGCTGCTCTAGGTGACTGTCAGGTGCTTTGAATGGCTCCATTAACTCATTCAGGGTATTAGAATCTGTAGCATCAGCATCATCTGGGAGCTTGTTAAAAATTTTGATGCCCAGGCAACCCCTTCTAAATGATATCTCTGGGCCTCAGTGTAGGAATCTGTGTCTTGACAAGCTTTCCAAGGGATTCTTATACATCCTGTAATTTAAGAAGTACTGATTAGTAATTTGTATTTAGTCATGAAAAGGTTTAGGAATTGAATTGAAAGATTGGGAAAAGGAAATGACATACTTCTTTAATATTTTTAAATTCTTACTAAGTATTGATTTATTATTCTTTTAGGACCAAACTCCCCAGGAAACCTACAAAAAGAATAACAAAGGTGGCTTTAGTAGCAGCAGTGAATAAAACTGCCAGCTTGTAGGAGACTATGTGGCCTTTCTTTTGTAGTCATAGGTGGTAAAAATAATATTATGAAATGTAGGTAAAAATGCAATCCTATTTTTAAAGTATTTTAGAGGAAATGCACACAATAAAGTTGGCTATTAGTCTGTCCTCTTAGGAAAAGATTTTTTTGTTCATGTGTCTTGCCCAATGATTAATGGCGTTGTTTGCTCTTGTCTTGTTGATTTACTTGAGTTCTTTGTAGATTTTGGTTATTATCCCTTTTTCAGATTTGTAACTTGTGATTATCTTCTCCCATTCTAAAGGTTGTCTTTTTGCTTTGTTTATTGTGTTCTTGGCTTTGCCAAAGCTCTTAAAACTTTATCAGGTTCCATTTATTTATTTTCATTGTTGCTGAAATTGCCAATGGTGTCTTCTTCATAAATTCTGTCTTAAGGCTGTTCTCTTCTAGAGTTTTTATTATTTCTTGTCTTAGATTTAAATCTTTTTTATTCTTATTTATTTATTTATTGAGACAGAGTCTCATTACTTCACTCTCGGTAGAGTGCTATGTCGTCACAGCTCACAGCAACCTCAGACTCTTAGGCTTAAGTGATTCTCTTGCCTCAGCCTCCCAAGTAGCTGGGATTACAGGTGCCTGCCACAATGCCTGGCTATTTTTGTAAGTGGCAAGAGGTACAGATCCAGTTTCAGTCTAGTTATGGTATAATTTAAAATAACTAAAAGACTAGAATCCTAACACAAAGAAATAACAAATGCTTGAGGTGATAGATGCCCCCGTTATCCATGTTTATTACACATTGTATGCATGTATCAAAACATCACATGTACCTTGTAAATATATATAACTATAACTATTACGTACCCATGATAATTAAAAATAAAAAATTTTAAGCAAAATAATCAATAATATTTGAAAAACATGAGAAAGAAACAAAACTGTTTGCTGAGTTTCCACTCTACAAAGATATTATTTCCCCACCATATTACCAGGCATAAATTAACAACTTTTATAATAATTCTGATTATAATGTCAGTTTTGAGCCTAGTTAGAAAAATTCTGAGACCCAAATTCAAGTAGAAGCAACCCTAGCAAAAAAGACAAAAGCAGTCTTCTAAATTGATCTTGAATTGGTCAGATGCTGATAATAAATATTTATTGGGTACTTATTATGTGTAGATTGTGCTCTGTGTACTGAAGCTGGCCATCATTATACCAATTTGGAAGTATGATAAGCTAGCCTTATAAAATGTCTACCAAAACCCATGTATGCAATAGAAGGCAATGAAGTTTTATTCTTTTTCCTATATGTTTTATTCACTTCCCTTTCCCCCCATCTTATCAAGATGTGTTTTCTTACACAAGAAGCTTTTACTACTGATTAAGCATCAAAGGCTCAGGATTTTCATTATTTCTTTGTTTCATCCAGCTACAAAGATTCTCTGATTCACCTTCCATCCCTCTCAGTTATTTCCAATCATGTGAATTTTGCAAGATGATAAACTGAAATCTGAGGTGCAAAGTGTGGAATGGAACTGAGCAAAAAGAACTTATTTTACAGAAAGTATTTATTTTTTGGAAAATTGTCTGTCCCTGCTGTTCAAACTTAACGCAAAAGATACAATCAGGTTGTATTTTGGACTGCTTTTCCAATTAATTTCACTATGAAAAAAATTCATTAGGAGCAGTAGGAATGAATTACTCATTGCCTCTTATCTATTGATCTCGGCACTGCAGCCCTGGTGCATCACCAGTTTTAGTCTTCCCTTATGCCTCCTACACCCCCACCTCAATTGGAGCTTATTGAAGAATAACAGATAATGTTGGCAATTGAACTAGAACTGCAGAGATATTTGGCATATTGCATGTGCAGTCCCTAGAGGAATTGTTGCTGACTACCCATTTTTCTACAACTGAATCCCAGGGAACTGAGTGGCCTGAGATGAGGAGGAAAATTGTTTGAAAGAAGAGGATACTAACTGATGGGTGATCTGGGCACTGTTCCAATCCAAGAATCATGACAAGAGAAGACTTGAATGAGAAACTGATTGACCAGATGCCTGAGATCCCTTTACTTTTCATCACATTCCTTCTAGGTCCTATTATTTCCTCAGGTTTTGGAAAGAAATTGTGGTATCATATTATTTTTTAAAGAGAGGAAGGAAATGATCATTTTAGATAGGAAAAGAGTTTTATTTGGTTTTGAAAGTGTTTTGTTAATTTTCCTTTGTTAACAATCCAGGTTCTATCCCAGGTTCTGCTTGGCAATATTCTAATGTTGCTGATGACCACTGGACTCCTGGTGCTCAAGGATTTGTAAAGTTCATTTGTGGGCATTACTTCACAATGGAAGAGGACCCAACTCTGCATAACTTAGAGCAACTTTTCCTAACACTTAGGAGTTTAAGAACCCCTTTATACCATTAGAGAAATATCCCCAAATCACAATACAATTTTAACTATGTCTCTAGTTATTAGATGATAGAATATTTGTGCTTGGACAAAAAAAATGACTATAGATTAAAAACAATATCAAATATATTGTATTTGATTAATCACATTTGAAAAGAGCAGTCCATATATAGGAAGGTCTCTTTTTAATCAGTATGCAGCCAATATTTGTTAAGCACAGAAATTAAAGGTTCCTCTTGCACAGCACTTAAAATACCTTTGTCTCCAAAATGCAAAGACTTGAAACCAGTGACTTAGACAACAAATGTTATCAAATAAACAAATGAATGAATGAATAAATGGGGGAAATCATCCCTGGGAATATTAGTAAAACCATAAGAAAGTAGAACTTTTTGTTAAGAAAGTAGAACTTTTTGTTGAGTCTGGAATTATAATTAATTTGGTTGGTATATTTTTTGGGATAACTTTTATTATTACTATGAACATCTGTGATGAATTTAGGGGTGCTTGTTGGTTTTAGGACTTACTGAACTAATAAACTGTATTAGTATAGTAATCTGATGAAATAAGCTTCCTTTAGAAGTTTTACCTATTAAAATGGTGTTTTAAAAAATGATTTTTGAAAAGATGATTTTTCTTTTGGGGGATTCAGGACTTCAGACCAAGCATTCATGGCTTTAAGAAGTAATATTATAAAGGATGGATAAGCATATCCAAGTTTCCTAGGTAAGGATAGAAAGTGAGTGATGCCTCCCACTATGCCACCTCTGGTATTGATGGAATGATGACTACCCATCAAATGAGGGAAACATCTTATTTAAAAGAGGCGTGTTAGCTCCTAGCAGAGTCATTCTAAAGCTAAGAGCAGGCTTGGAACTACTACTTCTCTAACTCCCCATCCAATCGAATCCTCATCTAGTATCTTTTGGGGGTGATGATGAGGCTTTAAGTATCATTAAGTGGAATTTTGGTCAATGGATAGTGACCTAAATCTTACCTTGGCTCAGTTCATCTCATCTCCTTGAAGTCTCAAAGGCACTGTGCTCACAATGGACAATGGCAAAGGGAGGATAACATAATTTCTTTTCAATGAGTCTATTCCTAAAATTTCAGTGCAAACTTTCTAGGCAACTGGACAGGAATCCATGGCTTAGAACCAAGGGAGAGGGAAGGGCTCATTCTGTCCCCAAACTCAAACTCCACCTATGAAATTGTATTGCCTTATTATAGCTGCATTAGGAATATGACATGAGGGTTAGAACATCCAAGTTCATGTGTGATAGAAAAGAAGGGAAAGACTCCAGAGCCTGAGGCCATATTCTCCTCTATGGAGGTAAGAGAAACAGAGAAAGACACTCATGTATTTGAACCCTTTAACACACAGAGTCGAACACTCACTAGAGTATTAGTATCTGAACCACTCAGATTAGCAATACCTGCTTTGGTGAAGAATCTAGATAGGAGGGAAGAGGGCAAAGATCTCCTTCCTCTGTAGAACCTATGGATTTCCTTCTAGAATACCATCATCCAATTATGCATCTTACCTTGGAAGACATATAATTTTGTACATCTTTATACAATGAATTTTTTTAGCTGATGAAATTCTGTTCACAACCTTGTTGGCACAAATAACTGCACATATGTGAAAGGAAATAGTCTCTGACTTCATGAAGACAAAGAATAGTCAATCAAGTTCATGATGGCACTTTATGAGTTAAGTGAGATAAAATATGAATTTTATCAAATTTGTTAGTGACATTTACTTTAACCAAGAGGATCAACAAAATCCATAGGAAGTAAATCTTTGCTTCATCTCCTGCTGCTGTTATTGACAGAATTATGGAGGCACGTTTTACAGAAAAATCAATGAATTGTTTCCTTTTATAAAAAGTGGATTAAAAATAGTCTCTAAAGGGATAAAAATATTGTAGAACAGTTCTGCTGAATAATATGCACTGTCTTATATGGTAGCCAGAAGCCACAGATGGATAGTGAGTATTTCAAATATGGCAGTATGACTGAGAAATTGAATTTTTAATTTTTTCTTAATTTTAAATAATTTAAATAGCCACATGTATTTATTGACTATTATATGAGACTGGACATTTCTAGAAGAATTATTCAACTCATGAGTGATATATTTTTATCATAGGCATAGAAGGGTATATAATATGTACAATTTAAAAAACTACATATGTAAAATAACACATATACCCTCCAACTCAGCTTAAGAGAGAGACTTTTATTTAAACTCCTGAAGTTCTTCAAGTCTCTCTGCCTGATCCCTTCATACCTTACTCCATCCCCAAAAGTAACTACTATCTTTAACTCTGGATTTACCTTTCTTTTATTTTTTATTTTTATTTTTTACCAAAATTTGTATGCATTCCTAAATAAAATTTTATTTCACTTAACATGTTTTTGCATATTTGATAAATAGAATATATTGTGCACATTCTTTGGTGGGTATACACATTTTTTACTTTGCAAGATAACATCAAATTTTTGTGAAAGTGGTTGTACTAATTCATACACCCATGAATCATTTAGGAAGTGTTTGGTTTTCAACATTCTGGCAATCATCTTTATCAGCCTTTTAAATATTGGTTTGTGTAGTAGGCATAAAACATCATATCATTGTATCTTTAATTAGAATCCCCAGATTATTTACTGGATGAGGGATCTTTTCATTCATATATCTCTTCTTTTGAAATGCTTGCTTATTTTTCTTTTTTCATTGATGTGTAGGGTATTTTTATGTTCTGGGTATTAATCCTTTGTCAGTTATATGTACTGCAAATATATCCTTCCTATTTGTGTCTCATATTTTACCTTTTGTGGTCAATTTATTGAACAGGAATTATTAACTTTAATGTACTTACATTTATAATAGATTTCATATGCTTGTCATATTTCAAAAGAAAACCTCCCTGCTTAGAGGTTATAGAGCTATTCTCCTATTTTTTTTTTAAGTTTTGGTTTTACTTTCACATATAAGTTCTTATTCATCTGTAATTGATTTTTGCATATGGTACAAGATGGGGATGCAAGTTCACTTCTTTCCATAGGAATAACTATTCATCCAGTCTTAGTTATTGAATAGATAGGTTATTTACTCACTGATTTCCTATGCCTATTCTTATAAATGTGGGCACAACTCCAAGCCCTCTTTTTTTCTTGTATCTTTCATCTCTTTTCAGATTTTAATGTATCTTTTCATCCTTTTCATGTATATATGGGCACAATTCCAGGCCTTCTCTTTTGTTCCATTAGTCTATTTGTCTAACCTTAAAATAATACCACAATATCTTAATTACTATAATGTTGAAATAAATGGGCCAGACACAAACGTGTAACTAACCTATGCTTCTATTTACATAAAACTCAAAACAGAATTCTCTATATCCTCTCCAATAGGGCAGGGAGGAGAGCATGAGATGAAGTCAGAGAGGTACTGAAGGGACAGATCACAGGGTAATATGGAAGCCACTGAGAGGTTTTCAGCAGAGCAGCAAGCAGCAACATGACCGACTAAAGTCATTAAAATATCACTCAGGAGCTTTGTTGAGAATAGACCTTTGCAGAAACAGGGAGACCAGTTATGAGGCCACTGCAACAATACAGATGAAAGAAGATGGCAGATGGACTAGAGTGGTAGCAGTAGAGGTGGTAATGTGTGGTCAGATTCCAGGTACATTGTGAACATAAAGCTGATCATTATTGCTGCTGAATCCACTGTGAGATGTAAGAGGAGAGAGGCATCAAAGGAAGAGAGAGAGAGGTAATTAAGAATGGCACGTTAAGGCATAAATGTATTCATGATCTGTGTATATATGACTTAATAAAAAAATAAATAAATCAGAGAGCAATTCTGATGAGCTTTCTCAAAGTGTGAGGGTGTAAACGTGTGTGTGTGCATGCCTGCACATGCACATGGGGGTGGGGGATAATAACATTTAAGGAACTATTGAACAGCAAAGACAGAAAGGAATGAGGATTGTCCCATGAGCCTCCTCTCTGAGGTATCATTATTAACATGACTTATCTCCCAGTTTGCCCATTCTCTGGGATTCTCAGTTCAAAATTTCAAATGTTTTCTAAACCATCAGATTTCCTATGTTGGAGTAGTTAATCAACCCCGATTTAGTAAGCTCTGGATTGAGTACTAGCAAAATACCTTTAAAAAAGTGTTTTGTATGTTAGAAAACATTTAAATTTGGGATTGGGAGGGAGGCTATTGCCAATGTGCACAAACAGTTCATATTTATTTTCTTTGAAAATAGTATCAGATATTAATTTGATTTCAAATGTTAACACAATGTATATGTGTCCACATGAGAGGATTTGGTTTTTTGTTTGTTTGTTTGTTTCCTAAACAACAGTTTACCTTTTTGACAAAGATTATTTGAAATATTCATTTAAGATCTGCAGCTCACCCATTCACAGTAGAGCCAAAGAAGATGAAGTATTTGGGAATCTATCTAACAAAGGACGTGAAAGATCTCTATAAAGAGTACTATGAAACTCTAAGAAAAGAAATAGCTGAAAATGTTAACAGAAGGAAACACATACCATGCTCATGGCTGGGAAGAATCAACATTGTCAAAATGTCCATACTACCCAAAGCAATATATAATTTCAACGCAATCCCTATTAAAGCTCCATTGTCATACCTTAAAGAACTTGAAAGAACAATACTTCGTTTTATATGGAATCAGAAAAAAACCCGAATAGCCAAGACACTACTCAAAAATAAAAATAAAGCAGGAGGAATCACACTACCAGACCTCAGACTATACTATAAATCGATAGTGATCAAAGCAGCATGGTATTGGACAAAAACAGAGAAGTAGATGTCTGAAACAGAATAGAGAACCAAGGGATGAACCCAGCTAC